>JASAMY010003012.1:0-40272 GCA_030248085.1 Paralinhomoeus sp. GSCO2_6 | reverse complement strand
GCATGCCTCATTGATGTATAGCCACCTACACTTTACAGCTGATCAACTTCAGTTTGAACAAACCATGTATAAAAAACTGAACCAAACGCAGCAACACGTCACATATTCGGGCATTTTTTGTGTTCGTAGCCATATTTTTTGATTTTGAATTTTATTTTATTCTTTTTGGTGCAAGAGGAAGGTGCCGTGCCAGTTTGGGGGATGGGGCTTAGAATGGTAATACACAGTGCATTCACATATGCCGCATGACCGAACGGCTCATGGTTGCGAAAAAGTACAGGAGGAGGACTCATGTACTTGCACATGGAACACGATGCAGGCGCACGTGCGCAGGCACGCATGACGTATACACATGTAACACCACAAGATGAAAATGGCCTATCGGACAACGCACACGTTGTAGAAGCAGTTCATCATCTGGTTTGACGCCAAAGGGAATGACGAATGGAGCCAGTCCAGATGCTATGGGCATGACGCAACTGGTAGTGGGGATCGCATGTCACAACGTTAGCAATGTGCTGATCATGAAGATTTAACCAGGAAATTTGGCTGCGCCAGGTCCATGGGCAACTTGGCGAATGGGCACCATTGTTGAAGAGACGTAATGCTAAAGGATTGCTGTCGCGTTTGCTGAATGAGGCATGAGCTCAGACAGAAAAATGCCGAATATGTGACGTGTTGCGCTGCGTTTGGTTCAGTTTTTATACACGGTTTGTTCAAACTGAAGTTGATCAGCTGCAAAGTGTAGGTGGCTATACATCAATGAGGCATGCCTTAATTAGTTTCCCTCTTTTTCAAACTGGACTTTAACAAAATAGCGTCGCGTGCTTCGCCTTTTTTGCAGCCACCTGCAAATTTTTTCCTTAATACAGTGTTTTTTCGTAAGACACACATTGATACGATAAAACCTATGCAGGCACGCACGCACGGACGCTCGCACGTATGTATGCACGCACGCGCGCATGCTTTTTTCAATTTCCACCAAGTTCGAAAAATGGGAAAAAAAAAAATGGGCAGAACCTAGAGCCTCAAGACCAAAGTGGAAGGGTGGGGCAACAAGTCGTTATCCCTCTTGCCAGGGACACGTGCAAAAGCAAAGCCGCCATCGGGAGTCTCTGAACTGGCAACCTCTCGATAGGTAGTCTGATGCCTTCGGATCGCGCCAAAGCACTGACAAGCAAAGCCCACTGTGCCCAAGCACTCGACTCACAAAGTAAGCCATAACTCAAGATTAACAGCACCTAGCACAAATTACTTCAGAAGCTTTTTTCTTTCTGAAATTAAGGAAAAATTTGCAGGTGGCTGCAAAAAAAAGGTGAATATGTGACGCTATTTTGTTAAAGTCCAGTTTGAAAAAGAGGGGTATTAATTAAGGCATGCCTCATTGATGTATAGCCACCTACACTTTACAGCTGATCAACTTCAGTTTGAACAAACCATGTATAAAAAACTGAACCAAACGCAGCAACACGTCACATATTCGGCATTTTTTGTGTTCGCAGCCATATTTTCCCACTCCCAATTTATTTTATTTTTTTTTGTGCATAGGAAGGTGCCGTGGCAATTTTTAGGACGTAACTAGACTGGAACACAGTGCATTCACATATGCCGCATGACTGAATGCCACATGGTTGCGAGACAGGCAGGAAGGACCCCATGATCTTGCACATGGAACACGATGCAGGCGCACGTGCGCAGGCACGCATGCACGCACGCACACATGTAAGCACTCACAAGATGTAAAATGGTGCATTGCACAACGCACACGTTGTAGAAGCAGTTCATCATTGGTTGAAATGCCAAAAGGGGAATGACGAATGGAGCCAGTTCAGTATGTATGCATGCACATGACTAACTGTAGTGGCAACCCGCATGTCACAAATGTTAGCAGGGTGCCGATTATTTAACCAGGAAATTTGGCTGCGCCAGGTCCATGGTAATGGCCAATGGCAACGCATTGTCTGAGAGAGATGAGATGTGAAAGGATTGCTGTTGCGTTTTGGCTGAATGAGGATGGCTCGCACAAAAAATGCCGAATATGTGACGTGTTGCTGCGTTTGGTTCAGTTTTTTATACATGGTTTGTTCAAACTGAAGTTGATCAGCTGTAAAGTGTAGGTGGCTATACATCAATGAGGCATGCCTTAATTAATACCCCTCTTTTTCAAACTGGACTTTAACAAAATAGCGTCACATATTCACCTTTTTTTTGCAGCCACCTGCAAATTTTTCCTTAATACAGTGTTTTTTCGTAAGACACACATTGATTCGTAAAACCTATGCAGGCACGCACGCGCGCACGCATGCATGCACGCGCGCACGCTTTTCAAACTTTTCACAAGTTCGAAAAATCAAAAAAAAAATCGGCAGAACCTAGAGAAAAGACCAGAGTGGAAGGGTGGGGCAACAAGTCGTTATCCCTCTTGCCAGGGACACATGCAAAAGCAAAGCCGCCATCGGGAGTCGAACCGGCGACCTCTCGATCGGTAGTCTGATGCCTTAGGGATCGCGCCAAAGCACTGACAGACAAACCCACTGTGCCCAAGTACTGACTCACAAAGTAAACCATAACTCAAGATTAACAGCACCTAGCACAAATCACTTCAGAAGCTTTTCTTTGTAAAAATGTGAGTTGTATGCGCCTGTGCGGTTTCAAAACAAAATGACGTGTTTTGATTTTTGCTTTCAAACAGTTTGGGACATATCTCTGTACTGCGACCGAGTATGCATACGTGCTATAGCGCGTTAGATAGCGCGTTAGAAGGTGATGTTAGTCCAGTAGGAAAACACGAAAAACCTTGACATGATTTCAAAAAGTTGCCAAAATCGACCATACTATTGACATTATCTCGAGATAGGAAACGCTCACAAAGGAACCCATTTAGGTTTTTAAGACCCGATATGAGTCGCCAATGTCTGGCAAGTTTCATTCCAATAGCATAAGACGTTCGAGAATGGCGCACGAAAAAGCTCGAAAAAAACGTGAAATTTTCGGAGGTATTGACCCCTTACAGTAAAGCAAGGAAACGCGTTATGGCGCATTCGATGCCCCAGAAGAAGGCGGTTCATTTGCGCCATAACGCGTCGAAATCCGTTCAGGCAATCAAAAGTTATAGGCGATCGAAATTTCAAAAACCCGCATTGAGAAGTGGTCACATATTAGGGTTGTACGCTGACGCGTACACCCTGATAAAGAAATGCAAAGCAACTCGCGAATGGCTCGACGTACATGCGCGTACGATGGCGCGATCGAATCCGCTCGACACCGAGACGTTTTTTTTTTGGAGGGGGGGTCAAAAGCTGCATGCAAAATACGGTAATGACGATGCATTGTACATAGGTGCTATGTACATTATGTGCATGCGTGCATTTGATGGTGTGCGTGCGTGCGTGCACTTCTGCAGTGCCATATTGGTTCGTCGGAGCATAGTGGTGTAAAGAATCAAAATGATCTACACGTGCAGGCGGTCAACTTTCGTGTTTTAGCCGAAGTGATCGGACCTACCCACATCAAGTTTCTTGGGAAGAAGCCCGTTTGAAAGTGTGAGTGCGTGCGTGAACTTCTGCAGTGCCATATTGGTTCGTCGGAGCATAGCAGTGTAAAGAATCAAAATGATCTGCACGTGCAGGCGGTCAACTTTTGTGTTTTGGCCAAAGTGATCCGACCTACCCATATCGATATTTATCGATTATCCCAGAAGTGAAAATATTTTGGTGCGTCGGATCGTGTTGACTTCAAGGAATAAAATGTTCTACATCGAAGGGCGATCAACTTTATTATTGATGTTTAGGCCATCCGACCTAACCACACCGAAATAGGGCCAATTTCCGTTATCGATATAATGGGGGGAGGTATTTTGGTGCGTCCAATTTGGTCCAATTGTTGAAAGTAACACAAGTCATGTCATGGCGACCAACTTTCTCCTTTACAGCGAAGCGCTGCGATGTACCGTTAAAGCGCCTATAGGGCACAAAATTTGTGACCCATTTCCAAGAAAATCAATCGATAATCGTATAAAATCGGCAATTTCTCGAGATCGGAACGCAGTGCACACAAATCCTTTGGCATGCAACATTGCGATCACTAGCCGGCTACACACGCCAACTTTCATCGCCATAGGCCCTGGCGTTCGCGAGCGGCGCTCCAAAAACCTGGCAGAGAACATGAAAAAAAAAAAGCCACAAAACTGGAACATTTTTGGAACTATTGACCCCTTACAGTAAAGCAAGGAAACGCGTTATGGCGCATTCGATGCCCCAGAAGAAGGCGGTTCATTTGCGCCATAACGCGTCGAAATCCGTTCAGGCAATCAAAAGTTATAGGCGATCGAAATTTCAAAAACCCGCATTGAGAAGTGGTCACATATTAGGGTTGTACGCTGACGCGTACACCCTGATAAAGAAATGCAAAGCAACTCGCGAATGGCTCGACGTACATGCGCGTACGATGGCGCGATCGAATCCGCTCGACACCGAGACGTGTTTTTTGGGGGGGGGGGGGGAATATCTGCATGCAAAATACGGTAATGACGATGCATTGTACATAGGTGCTATGTACATTATGTGCATGCGTGCATTTGATGGTGTGCGTGCGTGCGTGCACTTCTGCAGTGCCATATTGGTTCGTCGGAGCATAGTGGTGTAAAGAATCAAAATGATCTACACGTGCAGGCGGTCAACTTTCGTGTTTTAGCCGAAGTGATCGGACCTACCCACATCAAGTTTCTTGCGAAGCAGCCCGTTTGACAGTGTGCGTGCGTGCGTGCACTTCTGCAGTGCCATATTGGTTCGTCGGAGCATAGCAGTGTAAAGAATCAAAATGATCTGCACGTGCAGGCGGTCAACTTTTGTGTTTTGGCCAAAGTGATCCGACCTACCCATATCGATATTTATCGATTATCCCAGAAGTGAAAATATTTTGGTGCGTCGGATCGTGTTGACTTCAAGGAATAAAATGTTCTACATCGAAGGGCGATCAACTTTATTATTGATGTTTAGGCCATCCGACCTAACCACACCGAAATAGGGCCAATTTCCGTTATCGATATAATGGGGGGAGGTATTTTGGTGCGTCCAATTTGGTCCAATTGTTGAAAGTAACACAAGTCATGTCATGGCGACCAACTTTCTCCTTTACAGCGAAGCGCTGCGATGTACCGTTAAAGCGCCTATAGGGCACAAAATTTGTGACCCATTTCCAAGAAAATCAATCGATAATCGTATAAAATCGGCAATTTCTCGAGATCGGAACGCAGTGCACACAAATCCTTCGGCATGCAACATTGCGATCACTAGCCGGCTGCACACGCCAACTTTCATCGCGATAGGCCCTGGCGTTCGCGAGCGGCGCTCCAAAAACCTGGCAGAGAACATGAAAAAAAAAAGCCACAAAATCGGAACATTTTTGGAACTATTGACCCCTTACAGTAAAGCAAGGAAACGCGTTATGGCGCATTCGATGCCCCAGAAGAAGGCGGTTCATTTGCGCCATAACGCGTCGAAATCCGTTCAGGCAATCAAAAGTTATAGGCGATCGAAATTTCAAAAACCCGCATTGAGAAGTGGTCACATATTAGGGTTGTACGCTGACGCGTACACCCTGATAAAGAAATGCAAAGCAACTCGCGAATGGCTCGACGTACATGCGCGTACGATGGCGCGATCGAATCCGCTCGACACCGAGACGTTTTTTTTTGGGGGGGGGGGGCAATAGCTGCATGCAAAATACGGTAATGACGATGCATTGTACATAGGTGCTATGTACATTATGTGCATGCGTGCATTTGATGGTGTGCGTGCGCGCGTGCACTTCTGCAGTGCCATATTGGTTCGTCGGAGCATAGTGGTGTAGAGAATCAAAATGATCTACACGTGCAGGCGGTCAACTTTCATGTTTTAGCCGAAGTGATCGGACCTACCCACATCAAGTTTCTTGCGAAGCAGCCCGTTTGACAGTGTGCGTGCGTGCGTGCACTTCTGCAAAGCCATATTGGGTGGTCGGAGCTTAGTTGTGTATAGAATCAAAATGATCTGCACGTGCAGGCGGTCAACTTTTGTGTTTTGGCCAAAGTGATCCGACCTACCCATATCGATATTTATCGATTATCCCAGAAGTGAAAATATTTTGGTGCGTCGGATCGTGTTGACTTCAAGGAATAAAATGTTCTACATCGAAGGGCGATCAACTTTATTATTGATGTTTAGGCCATCCGACCTAACCACACCGAAATAGGGCCAATTTCCGTTATCGATATAATGGGGGGAGGTATTTTGGTGCGTCCAATTTGGTCCAATTGTTGAAAGTAACACAAGTCATGTCATGGCGACCAACTTTCTCCTTTACAGCGAAGCGCTGCGATGTACCGTTAAAGCGCCTATAGGGCACAAAATTTGTGACCCATTTCCAAGAAAATCAATCGATAATCGTATAAAATCGGCAATTTCTCGAGATCGGAACGCAGTGCACACAAATCCTTCGGCATGCAACATTGCGATCACTAGCCGGCTGCACACGCCAACTTTCATCGCGATAGGCCCTGGCGTTCGCGAGCGGCGCTCCAAAAACCTGGCAGAGAACATGAAAAAAAAAAGCCACAAAATCGGAACATTTTTGGAACTATTGACCCCTTACAGTAAAGCAAGGAAACGCGTTATGGCGCATTCGATGCCCCAGAAGAAGGCGGTTCATTTGCGCCATAACGCGTCGAAATCCGTTCAGGCAATCAAAAGTTATAGGCGATCGAAATTTCAAAAACCCGCATTGAGAAGTGGTCACATATTAGGGTTGTACGCTGACGCGTACACCCTGATAAAGAAATGCAAAGCAACTCGCGAATGGCTCGACGTACATGCGCGTACGATGGCGCGATCGAATCCGCTCGACACCGAGACGTTTTTTTTTTGGGGGGGGGTGGTCAATAGCTGCATGCAAAATACGGTAATGACGATGCATTGTACATAGGTGCTATGTACATTATGTGCATGCGTGCATTTGATGGTGTGCGTGCGTGCGTGCACTTCTGCAGTGCCATATTGGTTCGTCGGAGCATAGTGGTGTAAAGAATCAAAATGATCTACACGTGCAGGCGGTCAACTTTCGTGTTTTAGCCGAAGTGATCGGACCTACCCACATCAAGTTTCTTGCGAAGCAGCCCGTTTGACAGTGTGCGTGCGTGCGTGCACTTCTGCAGTGCCATATTGGTTCGTCGGAGCATAGCAGTGTAAAGAATCAAAATGATCTGCACGTGCAGGCGGTCAACTTTTGTGTTTTGGCCAAAGTGATCCGACCTACCCATATCGATATTTATCGATTATCCCAGAAGTGAAAATATTTTGGTGCGTCGGATCGTGTTGACTTCAAGGAATAAAATGTTCTACATCGAAGGGCGATCAACTTTATTATTGATGTTTAGGCCATCCGACCTAACCACACCGAAATAGGGCCAATTTCCGTTATCGATATAATGGGGGGAGGTATTTTGGTGCGTCCAATTTGGTCCAATTGTTGAAAGTAACACAAGTCATGTCATGGCGACCAACTTTCTCCTTTACAGCGAAGCGCTGCGATGTACCGTTAAAGCGCCTATAGGGCACAAAATTTGTGACCCATTTCCAAGAAAATCAATCGATAATCGTATAAAATCGGCAATTTCTCGAGATCGGAACGCAGTGCACACAAATCCTTCGGCATGGAACATTGCGATCACTAGCCGGCTGCACACGCCAACTTTCATCGCGATAGGCCCTGGCGTTCGCGAGCGGCGCTCCAAAAACCTGGCAGAGAACATGAAAAAAAAAAGCCACAAAATCGGAACATTTTTGGAACTATTGACCCCTTACAGTAAAGCAAGGAAACGCGTTATGGCGCATTCGATGCCCCAGAAGAAGGCGGTTCATTTGCGCCATAACGCGTCGAAATCCGTTCAGGCAATCAAAAGTTATAGGCGATCGAAATTTCAAAAACCCGCATTGAGAAGTGGTCACATATTAGGGTTGTACGCTGACGCGTACACCCTGATAAAGAAATGCAAAGCAACTCGCGAATGGCTCGACGTACATGCGCGTACGATGGCGCGATCGAATCCGCTCGACACCGAGACGTTTTTTTTGGGGGGGGGGGGGTCAATAGCTGCATGCAAAATACGGTAATGACGATGCATTGTACATAGGTGCTATGTACATTATGTGCATGCGTGCATTTGATGGTGTGCGTGCGTGCGTGCACTTCTGCAGTGCCATATTGGTTCGTCGGAGCATAGTGGTGTAAAGAATCAAAATGATCTACACGTGCAGGCGGTCAACTTTCGTGTTTTAGCCGAAGTGATCGGACCTACCCACATCAAGTTTCTTGCGAAGCAGCCCGTTTGACAGTGTGCGTGCGTGCGTGCACTTCTGCAGTGCCATATTGGTTCGTCGGAGCATAGCAGTGTAAAGAATCAAAATGATCTGCACGTGCAGGCGGTCAACTTTTGTGTTTTGGCCAAAGTGATCCGACCTACCCATATCGATATTTATCGATTATCCCAGAAGTGAAAATATTTTGGTGCGTCGGATCGTGTTGACTTCAAGGAATAAAATGTTCTACATCGAAGGGCGATCAACTTTATTATTGATGTTTAGGCCATCCGACCTAACCACACCGAAATAGGGCCAATTTCCGTTATCGATATAATGGGGGGAGGTATTTTGGTGCGTCCAATTTGGTCCAATTGTTGAAAGTAACACAAGTCATGTCATGGCGACCAACTTTCTCATTTACAGCGAAGCGCTGCGATGTACCGTTAAAGCGCCTATAGGGCACAAAATTTGTGACCCATTTCCAAGAAAATCAATCGATAATCGTATAAAATCGGCAATTTCTCGAGATCGGAACGCAGTGCACACAAATCCTTCGGCATGGAACATTGCGATCACTAGCCGGCTGCACACGCCAACTTTCATCGCGATAGGCCCTGGCGTTCGCGAGCGGCGCTCCAAAAACCTGGCAGAGAACATGAAAAAAAAAAGCCACAAAATCGGAACATTTTTGGAACTATTGACCCCTTACAGTAAAGCAAGGAAACGCGTTATGGCGCATTCGATGCCCCAGAAGAAGGCGGTTCATTTGCGCCATAACGCGTCGAAATCCGTTCAGGCAATCAAAAGTTATAGGCGATCGAAATTTCAAAAACCCGCATTGAGAAGTGGTCACATATTAGGGTTGTACGCTGACGCGTACACCCTGATATGCCAAAATAGCTCACGCTAAAAACGCCGAATATGTGACAAGCAAATTGATTGTTCATACCATTGTATGCTCTTATACAATCGTTTTTCAAAGTGGACTCCACTGCAATGCTCTTATACAATCTTTTTTCAAAGTGGACTTCAGCAATGTGCAAATACCATTTTTTCTTTTCAAGCTCAACTTCTGTCTACGGAAGTCACATATTCTCCTTTTTTGCAGCTGTCTGCAAATTTTTCCGTAATACAGTATTTTTTCGTATTGATATGTACAAAATGTGCACCACGCGTGCACTGATTTCGGGTGCCAACAAGGGGCACCCACACCAGGGGCGTGAGTTTAACTACTGCAGTACCACATGTAACCGGTTTTTTGAAGTGGGGGGGGGGCGACGTCCGAGACCATTCTGGGGTAAGCAGATTTGAAGAAAAAGGGAAAGGGTGTCATAAGGAAAAAAAGTGTACCTAAATAATGTCTAAATATAGACACTTCCTGACTATGGCGTGAGTGTCATATCCGAAACGTCGTATTAAATAAAAAATGTGTACAGTGTAGAGGTTCAAAACTGTAGAATTTCGTTACAAACACCTTCCTTCCTGGGCAACGTCTCGGACACGAAGGGCGTGCTGCAACTCCTCAAGTGACAGAATCAGGGGCTGAACACCAGCGAGTGGCGCGTGACGCGCTCGTTACCCCAAGCCTGACCTCGAGGACGCCACCACCATCAGCATGCTCGTTGAGGACGTGTCCTACGCGGCCCTCTGTGCGGCCAAGATGGTGGTCAACTATGGCGTGCGTGCGTGCGTGCGTGCGTGCGTGCATGCGTGCGTGCGTGCATGCGTGCGTGCGTGCATGCGTGCGTGCGTGCGTGCGAGAGCGCGTGCATGCGAGAGTGCGGGCGTGCGTGCGTGCGTCGGTGTGTGCGTGCGTGCGAGAGTGCGAGAGTGTGGACGTGCCTGCGTGCGTGCGTGCGCGTGTGCGTGCGCGCGCGCGTGCGTGCGTGCGTGCATGCATGCGCGCCTTGTGAGGTTGCACATGAGAGTGAACATCCGAAAAGCACTTGATGTTCACTGCTTTGATAAAGTCAACTTGATGCACTTGATGTTCACTGCTTTGGTAAAGTCAACCAAAAAATATTGTAACATCTGAAAAGAAAAACGAAAAAAAAACTGAAAAAAATGTAGGGTGAGTCGTGGGAACAACATGGGTGGAGCAGGAAAGGACACTGGGGTAACGCAATATTGATTGGTTTTCAGGAGATGGCAGAGACGCCAGCGGGAGTCGAACCCGCGACCTCTCGATTGGTTGTCTAAGACCCAATGTTACTAAGTGTTGCAGATCTCAAGCTTGTGGGCATTTAGGAAGAATCCATTTGGGGCATTAATTTCTGATTGTATACAGCGTATGCTTGCAAAGTTTCATCCCGATTACTTTAACAAAACAATTATTAAAAAATAATATTAAAAAAAAATCATTTTTTTGAAGGTTCAGGAGCTCATATTTCATTATCCAGTGATGGAATTTCAAAACATTGACTTACCGAGGACTCCCCTTGACCTATTGTTCACGAAAATCGAAGAAAAATTGGGGGTTTACTGGGCATTTTTTGAGTTTTACTCTTGTCGGAACTATCAAAAAAATTCGGCTATGGCGACATGGACGTCGGAGCCGCAAAATTTGCTCAACGGGAAATACTACATGTGTGGGGGATCAACTTTCACCATTATAGCGAATCTCTGTGATGAGCGGTTGAGGCGCCTATAGCGCACAAAATTTTGGTCGAAAAAACGGCTATGTCCAAGAAATCGGGCAAAATCGGCCATAACTCAAGATTGGTAGGACCTACGCGCAAATCCTTTTTAGGTAGAAATTGCCATCATGGGCTAAGAGTACACGCCAAGTTTCAGCCCAATCGCAAGTGGCGTTCAGGAGCGGCGGTCCAAAAAAGTGGCAGAGAACATGAAAAAAAAAAAAACTCGCGTTTTCACAACATTTTCAGAGGTATCTCCCCCTTGACGTAAAACAAGGAAACGCGTTATGGCGCGTTCGATGCCCCAGAAGAAGGCGGTTCATTTGAGCCATAACGCGCCGAAATCCGTTCAGGCAATCAAAAGTTATAGGCGATCGAATATTCAAAAACCCGCATTGAGAAGTCGTCACATATTAGGGTTGTACGCTGACGCGTACACCCTGATTGGACCACTCAATGCATACCTGTAACTGGGGTGGGGGGCTATGGGGGCCCCACTATTTTCAAACACCCCGCCCCCAGAATTTTCCCCAGGGGTTTTCACCTTGCTTAAAATGATAAAAGGAAGTAAATGTTGGTGTTTTCAGTGTTTTTCAGTGTTGTATGACCATAAAAGAGCTACACAACACGATTTTGAGACTATTTTGACCCATTGTTTTAACAAAAAGTACCAGTATAACTCAAAATTTGCTCCATTGACCCGACCCAACAAGCGCCATCTCTACCCCCCCCCCCCCAACTCTTGCAAGCCCGGTTACAGGTATGCCTCAATAAGGTGCTTTGACCATCCCAGGCGGAAACTGCTTACATGAGGGGAGGGGGGCGGGGTAGGGGGTTTGCCTCACCCTCGGCCTATTAAAACAGAAAACGATCCCCCAGTGCATGTGTTGACCCCCCAACCATGTGTTGACCCGCGCCGAATATAAAAATATATAAAACATCGAATATGAAAGGCCAACATCTGCAATTCCAGTTCAGTCAGTGGCAGTGCGCACCTGCACAATACAGAGGAACCCCACGGCGAAGACGACACCGACGCTGACGCCAAAGGACACGGCCGAGCCCAACACTTTGTACACGCCCATGCTGACGAGCAATTCGTTCACCTCCGCTGCCTCCTTCGACGTCTGCAACGATGTGCGTGTGCGGGGGGGGGGTACGTTTGGAAAACAATGGGCCAAAACAGGGCCGAAATAGTGTCATTTAGCTGGCTTATGGTCATATAACACTGAAAAATACTAAACAAAACACCAACACTTACTCACTTTTGTCGTTTCTGACAGGGTGAATATCCCTTGAAAAATACTGGGGGGGGGCGTTGGGACTGGGTGGCTGTTGGAAAATAGTGGAGTGGTACCCCTCCCACCGCTTACAAATAGAATAGGTGTGTGTGTGGGGCATAGGTGGGCTCAAGGGGGTCTACCCCCCCCCCCCTTACTGGCTATAGCCGTCCCGCTTTTTTTTGCAGGAGAGAGGCCCCCTGGCCATTGCCATCCTGGAAGATTTGTGGGAAACCCTCTCTCAATATTCAATAGCGAAATATGCGTTATTGTTTCCTTTTCAGCCATCCCGCTTTTTAGCGGGAGCGACCCCCCTGGCCATCGCCAATATCGAAAAAATGGCGGGAGACCCCTCCCCCTCGAAACTCCCAGCCACACCCCCCCCCCCTGGCTTTTGACTCAATCTACACCTATGGCGTGGGGGGGGGAGTGGGGGTGCATGCGAGCGCCCGTATAAATACTGTTGTAAAAAAATCAGAAAAGCAAACCCTAAAGAACACGAACAACAACAGTGGCAACAAGGCGGCGGCGCTGTGCAGAGCGCCAAAGAATGCAAACAGGAGGAACTTGAGAAACTGCCACTGATTGTTGTAGCCCACGCAATTGTTGATCCACGCTAAAGCAAACGAAAATCACACATACATGTACCGTGCTGTACAAAGGTCTGGTCACAAACAGTGGCAGGACCCTCTTACATACACATACCTGTAACTGGGGGGGGGGGAGGGGAGGCGTCGGGGAGGTGGAGGTGATTTTCGCATGTCCAAAACGATAAAAGTGAGTAAAGGTTGATTTCTACTGCGTTTCAGTGTTATACGACAATAAAACAGGTAAATGAGACTATTTACAGCTTATTTTGACCCCCCTTTTTACCAAAAAAGTACTCCCCAAATCTTCCACCCCGCCCCCCCCTCCCAATCGCTATGACCCGGTTACAGGTCTGCTCCCCTCAAGTTTTCGTCGTGGCACAGTTTTCTGCACTCGAAAAAGAAATTTGAGTTTTCTCAGTGACAGTTTCTAAGCGCGAGTGCTTTTGTACTCTCCCCCTCCCCCTTCCCAAGTGTTCGCTGATTGATTAGACCGTCCCTCCCACTAAACACAGGTCATTAGAGTACAATATATTATATGCATATTATACTAAACAAAATATTTAAAACAGATATTGCATACGGCAGTGATGCTCCATTTTCAGAACGCATCTGCCGCATCTTCTGCAATGGTGGGCTCTGGGCGGCTTATAAATGCTGCACAATTCACACCGCTGCAGAAATTTCACGTCTAACCCACAGCTTCCCTAAAACAAAGAGTGTATTGTAAAATGGGATAAAAAGATGAAAAAATGGGGTATCTGAGTGGCTCACAGGCGACCATTGCCCCACGAAATTGGCGTTTGACAGCGTGCAATAGGAGAAGTTCATAAAAATGATCACAATCTGGGCGACATAAATCACCAGAGAGACAAGAGTGTAAGGTGAAGAGAGTTGCCAAAAAAAGACGTGCGTGCACGCTGTGAAATAGCCGATCCATGCCAGCAAAAACACAACCAGAAATGGACCCCAGTGAGCAAATCGAACAATTCGAACCATGTTGGATATAAAAATATGACAATGAGATTCAATCAACGGAGCAAAATGAAGATCACTCTACACGTTACAGCTAGCTGTTAGCTGCTGTTACCAAGCTATGCTATGATGCGTAACGAAAGACAAAAAGATGCAATACAGTAATTACAACCAAACAAAAACGGGACGAAGTTGAGTTTGATTCAATTTTCAATTGCGGACAGAGTGTGTCTGTTGTCTGGGCGTCTGTATATCTTGTGCAGAAGCTAAATTAGATTGCTTGGACGGGGTGGACGGATAAAATTAGCATTTTTCATTCCTTCATTTTGGAAATAAAGTCAATCCCAATGCGTCTTTAGTGGGTGTAATCGTAACACGCAAAGCGCGCAATTTCAAGTTTGCATTTTTTAAATCCTCACATAAATTTCGGGAATACCTTTTCCAGGTGTCACCAGGTGTCACGATTCCAGGTGCCCCGGAGGCAGACCCTCTATGGGAGGGGCAGTGGAGAGATGCACACCGAAATGACATTCTTTGGGGTGGGGGGGGGGGGGTTGCGCGGGCGGTTTTTTCTGCTCCTCCCTCTTCTTTACTTAGACTTTTATGCCAGTGCTCAGGCTTAGGCTTAGGCTTTTGCTTAGGCTTAGGCCTAGGCATGCGCACACGCATGCACATGCGCTTTTCCTCCAACGCAACTGCCGCCGACACCCCCGCGGACTCTACATCCTGCTCTACATCCTGCCTTCTCAGCGTCTTCTCTGCTGCCGCCGCTTCTTTGTGCCTGCCAGCTGCACTTGACGAGGCAGGCGCGGCCGCGCGGCCGTCCTGTGGGCGACGTCGTTGAGCGCCATGGCCTGCCGCCTGCTGCTGGCGCCTCTGCTCGGTTGTCACGCCGGCGCTCGTGCAGGATATCGGCGAAGTCGGGCCTCAGGAGGCGCTCGTTGACACGCACCTCCGCCTCTTCTCTGAGAGCAGGGCGGCCAGCGCTCTTCTCGTCTCGCGCTCCTGAACAACTGGTGCGTCACGGCTGGGCCGCAAGCAATAAATCAAGAGCGGCAGGACAGCGTCAGTCACCATGGATGTCGTCGGTGGGTGGCAGGTGACGGCGGACGCTTCTCCGAATGTTGTCCAGCATCGGAATCTGTGAGGGATGTGGTCATCCAGCCCAACTAAATGGGCAGATAGATTTCGAAATCCCAGGACCTGAAATCCGACTGGCCATGCATGACGTGTGCGGAACGACGACGTACGACTTCTGCCATGTTAGCCATGTTCACTGCACCCGTCAGCAGTAGCATGCGCAAGGGGGAGGGCGGGGAGGCCTGGCGCCCTCCCATTGAGAACATCCTGAGCTTTTTTTGCAACAGGGTACAATACCCTGTTGAAATTCGCCCTCAAAGGGCACAAGGGTAACTTCTGGTTGTGACGTCACACTCAGTAACAATGGCGAAACAGTGCTTTTCGTGCCGTGTGTGCTTGTTGAGCCAGCCTGAGCCCAAGCTAAGCCTAAGCTAAGCCCAAGCTAAGCCTAAGCTAAGCCTAAGCTAAAACTCAGCGAAGTTTCAGCTAAGCCTAAGCTAAGCCTAAACTAAGCCTAAACTAAGTCTAAGCTAAGTCCAAGACCAAGTCAGAGCGAAGAATATTATTTCGGTGCGCACCTCTCTACTGCCCCTCCCAAAGAGGGTCTGCCTCCGGTGACACCTGGAACTGTGACACCTGGTGACACCTGGAAAGGGTATTCCCTAAATTTCGTTTAATCCTCGCCCATGTCTTCCTATTTCGACATCGACGACATTCTCATGTCGGAGCAGCGTCTCAAGTGTCGCGTTCATCCCGCCATTCCGCAGGGTTATAGATTTCTGTTGAATTCATGGGATTTCGTTTGAAAATTCACAATTTTTCACAGAATTATTGAAAGGACGTGGCGCCAGTGGCGGCGGAGAGAGCGCCGCCTACGAGATGGACCTTCCCCTTTGGATGGCCGACGCGCTCGCTACGGCCGGCGAGCGTGCTTTCGTCCAGGTTTTTTCTCATTTTCTTCGGAAAAAGTCGAATTTTTCACTTGTTTTCCACTCAAGATCTCGCTGCCAAAGGCCTATTCGGCGGCGTACGGCGCGGTGGTGGCGGCGGGCGGTGCTGGGGCGGATTTGCGTCGCCTGGGCCCCTACTACTTCGACTTTGGTCGCGCCCTCTGCACGCGTTTTGACGAAGGCGCGTTCGCGGCCGACTCCGATCGCGGCCGCGACGAGCTGGCACGTGCGCTGGAGCAGGTGCATCGCACGCTGCCCAGAGGTGTAACTCACCATCGAAGCTGGGCTGGAGGACGGGTGGGGGGGGGGGGTGGGTGAATCTCGGAGTTTTCAAATGGAGAAAGGGGTGACCTGCACGGCCAAATTTGATCGGAATTCTCGTTTTCCAGCCTCAAGAATGACTCAGAAAACGTCTTCGACTAATATCAGTAAAATACAGGGCCGCAGGGAAAATTTTGCCCAATAGCGCTTTCAGCATGATATTTATAAGTATCCTGCATTCAGTTTTTTTTTCGATTTTTGTGCAGGATTGCCTGAATCTGGTGGTGGGGGGGGGGCGGTGACCAGGGCGCGTATGCACAGTTCTAGACTGAAGTTCGAGATTCTAGCATTTGCTTGAACTTGAGTCTTGACTTGAATTAGATGCTACTGAAGCGGCATATGCACAGTTCAAGCACGGCACACGCTTGCTCAAGACGCTACTTCAAGCAGAAGCTCGAAACTAAAACGTGATTTACGAGACTATTCTTCATATATCAACTGTAAAACGCAGTGAAACTAAGCATTCACAGTGAAAATGAGTCCCTCAGACGACAACCAAAGCTATTTCAACCAATTAAAGCAAAGAAAATGCAAGGGACAAGTAAACCCAGTTAAGCAAGCTAAGCAAGTTAAGATTAAGATTAATTAAGCCGAAGAAAATCTACTGCACTTTCAGGCAGACGACCACTGTCCTTAGTTTTTTTAATATCATTTCCATTATGTGAGCGATTTCATGCCCGATATTCGCTAGTGAAGCGGTACCGCTACCGCTTGTAGCTCGCAATTTTTCATCTCTTTCGGGTCGGCAGATTCAAAAAGGAAACGCGTACTCGCGTTCTCGCATGCGTCGCATATCTCTCTGCTGTTGCCCACATCTCCGAGCCTTTTTAACAACAAAAATTACAATTTAGCGTTCAAGAAAAACAACCTAGACTGATATTGAGCTGTCTTGAGCTTGAGTCTTAAAAATGGGTAGACGCTACTCTAGACGGAAGCATTTTCTCGACTGTGCATACGGCTAGACAAGTGCGTGCTCGAATCTTCAAGACTCAAGCAAATGCTAGGCTAGATTTTCGACTGTGCATACGCGCCGCTGACCTGTACGTACCTACACCCTACTGTCAATTACACCTCTGAAGCGCAGCGCCTACTGCAGGCGCCGACGACGCTGCCTGCCTATCGGTTCTCGTAACTGTTGGCAGACGTTTGTGGAGCGCGTGTGCTGGCTGCTGGGCGCGGCGACGACGACGGGCTCGGGCGGCCGACGGACGCCCGCGCACCTCGACAAGACCGAGCAGCGCCTCTTCGACGCCGGCAGCCGGGCCCACGAACAGTTCAAGGTACACACTACTAGCATACCTGTAACCGGGTTTGGAAGAGTGGGGGGGGGGGTAAATGGCCGAATTCTAGGGGGGAGGTGTCTGGAGCAAAAGTGGGGGGGGTAGCCGACCATTTTTTTAGTTATACTTGTACTTTTTTGGTCAAAATGGGTATAAATAGGGTCTAAACAGTGTTATTTAGCTGTTTTATGGTCATGTATTGGGTGGCTGTTGGAAAAATAGTGGGGGGTCCCCCCTCCCCAACCCCCCCCCAGTTACAGGTATGACTACTAGACTCGATCCTCTCCTAAGCTATCCGGCCGAATTCTAATCTTACGTACCGGCAATCCCAGAATTTGCGGGAATTTTCCCCCTACCTACTGAAATTTCTCTACTAAAAGAATACGTTTTGTACCGAGCGTTTGAACTGAATCGGTGCCCGTATTGTATTCTTTACAGTGTGTTTAGACTAAAAACTGACCCAAAAGGTACCGACTTTTCCTGGAGCCCCCCCCCCCCTACAAGATGCAAAACCCGGTTTTAGGTAGGGAGAAGGTATGAGTCAGAGGAGTAAAATGGGGGGGGGGAAGGGTTGTGGGGGGATTTGTTGAGGAAGTGCGGGTGGGTGCGTGTCTCTAGCAGTTGAGAAGTGAATACGTGCCTCGTTTGAGAAACGTCGGCCATAGTACACTGTACGCCGGAAGGTACAACTGAATTGCCACACAGCCAAGCCAAGCCAGATCTTAGCTAAATAGCACTGTTGTTGTCTTTCATGCGTGGGCGTCTGGCAAGCGCGCGGACGCCGCGCAGTCTTCGAGGAAGCGCAAATTTGGCGATCTCGCTTGACTGAGTGATCGATCACCACAGCTCATTGATCTGATGGTCACCCCGCAAACGAAGTGACAACACGCCTGTCCAAGTGTGAGTCAACCGCTGTTCTGTGTGTGTAATGAGTGTGCTGCGTGTGCACGTGTACACTGAAGTGCGTTGGGGAACACTTGGGCAATTCCAGGGACTTTGAGACCCAGCCAGCCATACCTGCCCGCTGGGGGGGGGGGGGTATGGGCATACCTGTAACTGGGGTGGGGCTTGGGGGCCCCCACTAGTTTTCCAACACCCACCCAACTCCCCCAAATTTTCCCAACGTCATGTCTAAAACGATAGAAGTGAGTAACTGTTGGTGTTTTTAGTGCTTTGCTTTTTTATGTGACCATAAACAGCTAAATAACACTGTTTAGACCCTATTTATAGTAATTTATGACCGAAAAATAGAAGTATAAGTCAAAAAATGGTCAGCTACCACCCCCCCCCCCCACTTTTTGCTCTGGAGACCCCCCACCCAAAATCGGCCAGGTACCCTCATACATGTAACTGGGGGGGGGGGGTACCCACCCCCAGCCAGAATTTTACCCCTACCCAGCCCCCCAGACCCCCCCCCCCAGCATTTTCCTGAAGCTTTCCAACTTGTCTACAATTGTACAAAGTAGTGTATTTTTCATCTTTTTCAGTGTTTACCCTTAAACAGCTAAATAACAGCTAAATAGCCTTACGCTATTTATAGCCTTATTTACCCCTTTTTTGACCAAAAAGTGCCTATTTAGACCCTATTTAGGTACCCTTCCCTTTTTTACCCTCTGACACCCCCTCCCTCTTCAAATCTGCTTACCCCCGCCCACCTCCCCCCCCCCCCGAATGGTCTCCGACCCCCCCCCCCCCACTTCCAAAAACCCGGTTACATGTATGGGTACCCTCCACTCTTCCAGACCCGGTTACAGGTATGCCCCCGCAGCCCGATCCGTTTAGTTACAGGTGTTCGTGTGCCCGCCATCTACCGCTCAATTCGTTCCGTGTCTGCACCTAGAGTATCGTATCGACGCTCGACTTCACGTACTACTCTACTACTACTACTGTCTAATAGCTAGCTATTGTTGCTTGCTTGCTGCAGTGCGGGAAGGTCGAGAATTGACTTCAAACTCTTGTTCTTTTTTTCATGTATTCTAAGTTTCCTCAGCAGCCTCCTTTCTGCTCGGCCAGTTCCACGTGTTCAGCGACTGGCGCCTGTATTCATCGAAGTTTCATACGAAAAGTAACGCAAGAAGAAAAAGCGTCGAATTAGCGAAACGTAGACCAATTAATTACCATAAATGGGTGCACTTGGTTGGCCTCGAAAGAAACCTTCGCGCCGTCGACGACATCCGGAGCCTGAAAAAACTTCTTCTCGTTTGGTTGTCGCTAATGCCGCAACCATTTTAAGAGTGCGTGCGTGCGCACCGCCGCATCGCTGAAGAAGGCGATATCGCGTCCAAGCTTGCGGTCGATGAAGCCTGGTGATTCTCCCACCGGCATCGCCTTCACGGTGCCTTCGCCGGCGAAAGCTGAACATTTCGAGGATTCAAAAAAAAATCTCGAAAACATTCCTGTATCGAGTCTGTCGCTAGGGAGGCATATAACAGACTAGAAGATTTGAAAACCAACTCGCTCCCGACGTCAGCGTCATCGCTTTACGCATCGCGGAGTGCATGTTGCCGTCGAGTTGCTTGCTTTCTCTTGGTCGCCTGAGTGAACGGAAGAAGTCTATTGCTTTACTTACCGACTACAAAGACCGAATGAAGAGAGAGAGAGAGAAAGAAATTGGTAGCGTCGCGCCGCGGCGCAACTCGTTCGTCAAGGACATCGCTGTGTTGTTCGACGCGACTTGACAACTACCTAACTGTACAAGAGAATAGAGTTGTAGTCGCCGCGCGGCGTGTACAACGCAATGCCTCCAGTTGCGCGCGCACCCTACCCATCTTTGCGCTGAGCGTCGTCGCCTGACCGTGACCGAGTGCGTGCGTGGGTCCGCAACTGTTGAGTAGCTGCCGAAGTCTTTCGACGCTGTTTTAGTATTCAGTGAGTGTGCTTGAATCTCACTCACACGCGAACTTCGCAACAACAAATGCACGAAGGAAAAAAAACAGTGGTCAGAGGGGGAACCATAGCGCGCCGGCCGGTGGAGAGGCGCTCGATACACTAGCATATATACCTAACAACAGCGAAACACTTCAAACCGCATAACATAACAAAAACGACGTGATAGAAAGATCACAAAATTAGCACAAACAGCACAGTGAACGCGTAGTAGACGCAACTAAAGAACGACCACAACTCCACCGGCCCGACACAGACGAAGAAGTGCGCCAACAGAGACTACAAATCGCTTAATCGTAGACGAGCAATCAACTCGCCTCACTTGTACCTAAGCTATTAAAGTTCAATTTATGTATGAATTAAATTAATTGTCAAAGCTAATTGCCCGCCCATCCTGATTTGGAAAAGCACGGAGTCAAGGACAATCTATTGGCTTTCTGCAGTAGTGGCGTTCGCCATTCGCCATGTTCCTTAGTCCGTGAGGGCAGCGCTTCTTGCCGTCGCCATCGACCACTGCCCAGCAGGGACCGATCTTCTTGGAGAGACGATGAGACAGTACTGCCGCCCTCGCTGCGGGACTCAGATCGGTGACTGGAACGGCGTTGTTGGCGCTAGTGGATGCGTGCGCGTGTTCGCCTGTTCGTCGTCGCTCACGTGGACACTTGAGCGTCTGCTTGGGACACTTGCGGACGTCCTTGGTGATGCACTTGAGAAAGCGGTACTGGTAGCCGGTCTTGCTCTTCTTGCAGCTCGTCCAGTGGGTCCACTTCTCTTGGGACTTGGCAGCCGCGCTCTGGTCCCTTAGTCGCCTGGAGAAGCCTTGAGGATTGCCAATGTCGAAGTAGATCATGCTGATTCCTTGGTCCTCTGGGACGAAGACGTCGGGCTGCGATTCCCTGGTCTCGCTGTTCAGCAGACAATTCTGGTCCGGGTCCTGAAAAAAAAGGGTGACTGATCAAAATCCAGCTGAATGTTGGCCGTTCAACTCTGACGACAGGCCAGGCCAGGCACCAACCGTGGGGTACCACATGGCCGATCGACAGGTGAAGCCGAATATGTCAGCTGCTTGCAGGCACTGCAGTTTGCACTCCTGCACGCTCTGGGCGTCGACCACCTCCTGGACGTGTCCGACCAGGATGAAGTTGGGCACCACCGACCAGACGTCCGTCGTGGCCGCTGCCAGTGATTCTGAACGCGGTGTCTGATCAAATTTTGCATGTGGAAAGTCCACAGTTGCACCTGGCACGCAGATTTTCTCATAGTACGCCTCGCCAGGGCTTTCGACCAGCGCGTTGGCGTTCGCTGCAGCGTTGTCGGCCTTGGAAAAGGAGAGAATGCAGCCGTTGACTCCGAATTCGAATGAAAGGCAAGTGCCACCCTGTAGAGTTGCATGGGTTGGGCCTGGAAGTCGCACAGTTCTGCTGGAGTTAAGCGTCAAACCCTGTTCTGTCGGCACTGTGCAGCGCAGCCCTGTTCCGAATTGGCTCCAACTGGAACGTCGTTGCTCTCAAACAGTACACGGTCCTCCCACTTGCAGAATCGAGCCACCGTCCTCTCTCCGCTGGGGCCCTCGCCGCACACTGCAAGAAATATCCACTGAACCGTGTAAACGTTCATACATGATCAATGTTTGTGAGTGCGTGCCACGTTTTAGGTGATTATGGCGCAATTTTATTGGTTGGGTTGGATAAACGCACGTGGGTCGCCCTCTGGAGGGGTGGTGATTATTTCCTCCGTGGTTGTTGTTATGATCTCTGTCGTGGTCGTGATGTCCTCTGTTGTAGTTGTGAGTTCCTCAGTGGTTGTTCGCACAGTCGTTGTTGTGGTGACCGTCGTAGTCGTAACGGTCGTAGTAGGCGTAGTTGTTGTGGTAGTAGTCGTGGTCGTGGTCGTGGTCGTGGTTGTCGTCGTGTTGAAAGCGCCAGCCAGGGGCCTGAATCGGCAGTCGGCTCTTGTTGATCGATAATCAATTGTTTTAACAATCAATACTGCATTGCTTTGTGTCACTGCTGTGCAGTTGTCAACACATACATGAAGTAGTCTCTGCCAGGGAACTCTGTCAGGAAGTAGGGATCTTCAGTGCCCTTGACCGCGAATAGATCACATATCATCCAGCGGTGATCATAGGTGATGGCCCGACAGATCCAGGGAGAGGCTGGATCCTGGTTCTTGCCACACAACTCCAGACACTCCTCGCAGCTAATGCCAGTCCAACGCTTGAACATGACACCATTGGCGATCGCGCACTGAGGCTGCACCATGAACCTGTTTCTGTCTGAAAGTGAAACCCTATTGTTTTGGAGCACGTGGTTGCTGTGCTGCAAATAACGAACCAAATGTGCAACTGCCTTCACTGGTTGCGTTTGCCTTGGGGGGCCTGGCCGTGGGTGGCCCAGCCGTCGGTGTTGGCAGAGGTGCTGTTTGGTAAGGAAGTGGCTGACCATAAGTGCCTCCATTGTCAATGTCACGGTTGTTGAAGAATGTACCATACTTGGAAAAGTTGACTGGACGTCTCCCAAAGTTTAAGGGCACTGCACCATACCCACCCACACCAGGACCACTAATGACTCCGCGACGGTAGGAAGCTCCACTAGTTGCTTGACCACTCCTTCTACCATAGGATGCACTACCAGATGCTGGTCCACTGTAGGATCCTCTAACAGATGCTGATCCACCACTGCCACTGTACGAAGCTCCACCAGTTGCTGGTCCACTTCTGCCACTGTAGGAAGCTCCACCAGATGTGGGTCCACCACCACTCCCACTGTAGAAAGCTCCACCAGTTGCTGGTCCACCACTGCCGCTGTACGAAGCTCCACCAGTTGCTGGTCCACTTCTGCCACTGTAGGATGTTCCACCAGTTGCTGGTCCACCAGTGCCACTGTAGGAAGCTCCACCAGATGTGGGTCCACCACCACTCCCACTGTAGGAAGCTCCACCAGTTGCTGGTCCACCACTGCCACTGTACGAAGCTCCACCAGTTGCTGGTCCACTTCTGCCACTGTAGGAAGCTCCACCAGATGTGGGTCCACCACCACTCCCACTGTAGGAAGCTCCACCAGTTGCTGGTCCACCACTGCCACTGTACGAAGCTCCACCAGTTGCTGGTCCACTTCTGCCACTGTAGGAAGCTCCACCAGTTGCTGGTCCACCACTGCCACTGTATGAAGCTCCACCAGTTGCTGGTCCACCACTCCCACTGTAGGAAGCTCCACCAGTTGCTGGTCCACCACTACCACTGTAGGAAGCTCCACCAGATGTGGGTCCACCACCACTCCCACTGTAGGAAGCTCCACCAGTTGCTGGTCCACCAGTGCCACTGTAGGAAGCTCCACCAGATGTGGGTCCACCACCACTCCCACTGTAGGAAGCTCCACCAGTTGCTGGTCCACCACTGCTGCTGTTCGAAGCTCCACCAGTTGCTGGTCCACTTCTGCCACTGTAGGAAGCTCCACCAATTGCTGGTCCACCACTGCCACTGTAGGAAGCTCCACCAGTTGCTGGTCCACCACTGCCGCCGTATGAAGCTCCACCAATTGCTGGTCCACCACTCCCACTGTAGGAAGCTCCACCAGTTGCTGGTCCACCACTACCACTGTAGGAAGCTCCACCAGATGTGGGTCCACCACCACTCCCACTGTAGGAAGCTCCACCAGTTGCTGGTCCACCAGTCCGGAGCTCCTCGTTGCGGGCCCCCTGCGCCAGGAGGGAGCCCCCCAGAGGGGGGCCCCCCTGCCCCTGAGGAAGCTCCACCAGTTGCTGGTCCACCAGTGCCACTGTGGGAAGCTCCACCAGTTGCTGGTCCACCACTGCCACTATAGGAAGCCCCACCAGTTGCTGGTCCACCAGTGCCACTGTAGGAAGCCCCACCAGTTGCTGGTCCACCACTCCCACTGTAGGAAGCTCCACCAGTTGCTGGTCTACCACTGCTGCTGTAGGAAGCCCCACCAGTTGCTGGTCCACTTCTGCTGCTGTAGGAAGCCCCACCATTTGCTGGTCCACCACTCCCACTGTAGGAAGCTCCACCAGTTGCTGGTCCACTTCTGCCACTGTAGGAAGCTCCACCAGTTGCTGGTCCACTTCTGCTGCTGTAGGAAGCCCCATCAGTTGCTGGTCTACCACTCCCACTGTAGGAAGCCCCACCACTCGCTGGTCCACTTCTGCCACTGTAGGAAGCTCCACCAGTTGCTGGTCCACCACTGCCACTGTATGAAGCTCCACCAGTTGCTGGTCCACCACTCCCACTGTAGGAAGCTCCACCAGTTGCTTGTCCACCACTCCCACTGTAGGAAGCTCCACCAGTTGCTGGTCCACCACTGCCGCTGTGTGAAGCTCCACCAGTTGCTGGTCCACCACTGTAGGAAGCTCCACCAGTTGCTGGTCCACCACTGCCACTGTACGAAGCTCTGCCAGCTGCTGGTCCACTTCTGCCACTGTATGAACCTCCACCAGCTGCTGGGCCACTTCCACCTTTGTAGGATGAGCTTCCAATTCCAGGATATGTTCCTGGAGGTCCTGGTGGGCCAAACCTAAACGATTGTTGCACTTCACTTTCAATGCTGCTGTAAATCCCCCATATCTGCATCCAGTCTGGCTGAGTGTGGTGGTGGTAGTTGGCAGATTGGGGAGGTCTGTAGCTCAAAGTGGGTGGTTAGCTGACCATTTTTTTTATTTATACTGGTATATTTTGGTCAACAACAACAACATGTTTTGGTCAAAAATGAGGTAAAATAGAGTCTAAATAGTGTTTTTCCACTGTTTTATGGTCATATACCTCCCAATAAAAACACTGAAAAACACCACATTTACTCACTTTTATCATTTTAGGCAGGGTGAAAATCTTTTGAAAAACGTCTGTGGGGTGGTGGTGGTGTTGGTGGTGGTGGGAGGGGTGGGAGGGTGTTGGAAAATAGTGGGGGCGAGTAAACTACCCACCCCAGTTACAGGTGTGATCCCCTACAATGACAGCACCTCTCTATATCATGATTTTCCAGGGTGAATAGGGGGTTGAAAAGACGAATGCACCCCCCACCCCCACCACTCTGAGGTTGCGCAGGGCGCGTTTTAAAGCGCAGTAATGTAGTAATGTATTGATTTGGGGTCGATACTGGTATTGTCACGCTCTGTTCAACGTTTGGCATCTATGTAGCTGTCGTTGTATAATTGCTAGGTGATGTGTGCCTGACGCTGTATACTGGCTGAATCCGCCCCCCCCCTCCACTGCGACCGCCCGTGCTAGAGGTGTAGGTTGCGAAATTGGGCGCCTGCGACGCTCAGCAAGACTTGTGGTCTACATATATACCCATGCAGGGTTTTGTGAGGATGTCAGAGCAGTAACGCAGCTAAAGAAAGGGTTTTAGCATACAATATTCGCAAAGTCATTCGACCATTTTCGATGTTGCCATTCTGAATAGCATAATAGATCTAGCAGTTCAGTGGAAACTAGGGATGAGCATGGGCCTGAAGATCTCGGCCCAGCCCGGCCCACCAGATAGTCCGGCCCATCCCGGCCCAGCCCACGCGTCAAAAACCAGGCCCAGGCCCGGCCCGGCCCATCCAACTGCTCAAATTCCAGGCCCGGCCCGGCCCGGCCCATCCCAAGAAATAAGTACAGTGGTGCACTAAAATAAGTTGTACATGTACGTACGCCAGTTCGCGTTTTTTCACTACACATACACAGAGAATGGCGCTTCTGGCTTTACAGCTTCCAACCATTTTTTGGCCTCAAGATTGACCGTGTTTGTCAATTGAAGTTGGCCGCTCACAAAGGGTTTGTTGAGAAAAAAAAGGCGCTGCCCATGTCTGATGTATTATCTATCGTCGCCAAGCCAGTGATGTAGAGGCGGCGCCTGGAGGGCGCCGAGCTGGCAGTCGTCACGAGCGCCTTGCTCGCGATGGACGTGAGGCTGGGCTAGCGCCAGATGCTCATGCCTTTTAGTACTACGTCGTCGTCGTCGCTTCACGTCTGTTGTCTGCTCGTCTGTGCCTCACGGTCTAAGGGCTGTGACGACAACGAAAACGGCAACGGCGACGACGACGGCAACGTCGCGACCAACGCGCTAGATTAACAGTGAGACGACGCCGTCACGACGAACTTTTAGGCGCACTCGCGTCCTTAATGCCTCCTTTCTGCTGAATAGTCGCCGTTACTTACAATATGCATAACTACAATGTAGATTCCTATGTTTCAGCCAGGAACGTCCGGCCCGGCCCGGCCCGGCCCACACCCCCAAAACGCAGGCCCGGCCCGGCCCGGCCCACAGGATGGGCCTGGGATTCCGGCCCAGCCCGGCCCATGGGCCGGGCTGGGCCGGGCCGGGCCGGGCCGGCCCAGCCCATGCTCATCCCTAGTGGAAACACATTCTTACGATAGAATGGCGCCATAATTCCAGTTTCACTTACTGAGACAGTGTAGGGGCCACAAGCAGCGCTGAATAGACCAACAGTAGTAGCCTCTTGGCAGTGTTCAACATTTCTGAGGTGATTTTTGCACTGAGAGACTTCTGAACCTACAGTGGATAGTGACTGTGAGAACAGAGTCAGGGTCTTATAAACGGAGGCGTCATCTTCCAGCGCGCGCGCAAATCGGCCCCTGCTGCCCTTCGACCCAAATTTGCCTCTCGTTGCGCCAGTGATTGCAAAAACGGATTGATTAACCCTGTGAAGAACCTCAGGCTTCACAAATTTTTTTTGTGTTCTACTCACGTGTGCTTTCCAAAATTTTTGCTGCTAAATCCCCGTTTTTCCTGACCCTTTGTGCAGTTGTGGAGCTGTACATTCGAACGATAACTCGTAAAAGTGGAACTCGCAATATAGGTGGGCGCCGTCCTCGGAGCCAATTAGTCGCGGCACGAGGAAAGACGGGTTGGTGGGGGAGGGGGGGGGGGTGAGTGGAACAAATGGTGAAGATGCGGCGCGGGCTGGCGCAGCCAATTTGCGTGCGTGCCGCCTATACAAAGGTCGCAAGGTCGTTCCGGTTCCCACACACGCGGCCGCTCCACAGGTCATGAGGTGTGTCTCTCCGCGGTCCATGAATGTTGACGCGCCATTTGCATTGGTGGCGTCTCATTCAATCACCTTCTTGCCAATTGCAAGCATTGCGATTGCGCCAGTTCTCTAGTGATCGCGGTCAAGCATTTGGGAGGGGGGGGGTATGATTTATTTTGCCCCAAAATCTGACTGCGTTTGCCCCCAGAATTACTTAGCTACGTAAGTACAATGTAGCGTGCCCCCAAATTGCGCGCCTACTTACTCTGCCCCTAAAATTATTTACTCTGCCCCCAAACTGCACGCGCTTGTCCGCGCTCTGTCCATGCGCCAATGCGTTTACTTGAACCTGTAGTACAATGCACAGTTGTAATTAGCAAATTGGCTTGACGCCATAGCAGTATGAGGCGCTCAACACTGGGGAACCGCGCAACTTCCAGACTTTGCGGACGATGTCATCGCGTCCGAAAGTTGCTGGCCCGCCACCTCAGCTCGAGTGAAAATCTGAACTACTGTATGTAATGGTCAAGACAGCCATGAAGGAGATTACGGCGACCGACGTGCTCTACATCCCGACATTGGAGCACAGTCGCATACGAATTCCGAGTCGCATACGAACATACGAATTCTCGAGGGGTGAATGTCTTCTTCAGTGAAAGACGCCATAAAGCATGGAAGAACTGGCGACTTGTAGGCGACGGACGACTACTCAGAAAGGGAAGCATTCCGTTCTGGAAGTTCGAACGGAACAAGCAGAACAAACGGGGGAGGGGAACGAACAGCAGCTGGCCGTCGTCCACCTCTACATCGACACCCGACAGCAGCACACACTGGAGAACCAACACGACGTCGCTCGCTACGTCACACCTCTGTACTGCATACTATAGATGAACAACGTATTGGCGCGTTGAAACTCAGAGCATGGGCAGGCGCGCGCAGTTTGGGGGCAGAGTAAGTAATTTTGGAGGCATAATAATGAGCCGCGTCCATTTGGGGGCAATGCAGGTAAATTTGGGGGCAGATCAAGCAATTTTGGAGGCAGAGTAAGTACAGGGTGTATCAAAACTATATGCTCCCCCCCTAGGGAAATACTGGTTTGACGGATTTAGCTGAAATTCAACATAGATGTAGGCCCAACAAAAATACATGAACAAATAAAATTTCATGCAAATCAAACAACCGAGCGTCGAGATATAAGCGATCATCCAAGGTACAGTAAAAAATCTTGTCAGTTCGCGTAAAAAATATTACGGCGTGTTTTATGGCAACAATTTTTTGTTGAATGGTAAACAATTGTTTTAAACGAGTGTCGAGTGCCATGTCGCGCTTACAAAAGATTAACGACCAAGTGAGAAAGACCAAGTGGGTCTCTTCGATGAAGCGCCTGCAGTCACCTGCCGAATGGCTCGCGACGCAGGTGCACAGTTCATCACCAGAAAATGGGTGGCTCAGAAGCTGAAGCGATCGGAACGATGGGTCACCGAGCACTGGGACAAAGAGCTGCATGACTTGGCCATCACGGATCGATCCGACGGCGGCCGACCACTGCTGATGCGACAAGAAACGGGTCAAGTGGTGACAAAAGCAAGATTTTTCACTGTACCTTGGATGATCGCTCATATCTCGACGCTCGGTTGTTCGATTTGCATGAAATTTTTTTTGGTCATGTATTTTTGTTGGGCCTACATCCAAGTTAAATTTCAGCTAAATCTGTCCAACCAGTATTTCCCTAGGGGGGGAGCATATAGTTTTGATACACCCTGTACATAGGCGCGCAATTTGTGGGCATACTAAGTAATTCTGGGAGCAAACGCAATAAGATTTGGGGCAGGATAATTAAGACGCTTTGTTGGAACAGCAGAGATACCACTCTCTAAGTCAATTCTTTGCATATACCACAATTTGGTCTGTTTTTTTATCGAGTTCATTCATTGTTATGAAGCACCATGCATTACCATAAACATTCGCTGTTGCTTCAGTGAATATGTGCGGGAAGGTTCTACACAGATTCTTTGTTGCAACAATAATTTTTTGTCATAGCGTGTGCGCGGATCAATAATTTGTTGTTGTGTCCATCCCAGAAAATTCTTTGTTGCAACACTAATTTTTTGCCGTAGCGTGTGCGCAGATCAATAATTTGTGATCAATAACGAAGTGAAAAACCAAAAGTAATGCATTACTTTTGGTTTTTCACTTCGTTCTCTTCGTTGTTCTTCTTTCCAATGGTGCATCCCCTCCACCGCTCAAGACATGGCCCACGCACCTTCCAATTAACTTCGCTGGGCCAAGAGGCTAAGGTCTTAGTTATGTTGGGGCAGCATATGGCAAACAAAAACTTTAAATCGGAACGTACGTGTATCTTGTACAAATTTCGTTTGGTTTGGTTTGGTACACGCAAAGCTTTTAAAGCTCCAGATAAATAAATGGGCCACCCTGTACAATCGTTGGTTTGCTTACTGCCATGTCGTACTCTTGCGTTGGTGTGGTGGTAGACTGGTAGTGTCAATATAAAGTTTCATTTTTGTGTGTCCAACGAGAGAAACAAGAGATGCAGATGCTTGTTTGAAGTTGCACAATGTCGACATGTTCTGCCTATCGTTCACCTCAATTCATTCAACAAAAAACAACAACACGTAAAACATTTACACCTCAATGCTCAACAGTAGAAGCGAGACTGTGTAGCAATCAACCAGTGGCATGTATAGGTACAATGTATCGCACACTGTTCGTTGCATCGCGTCGCCGTGTTGTCGTGTTGCCTATTTTTACAGCGTGTACGTGCTTGCTGGGAATAAGTAAAAATATAAATAAAAAATTCCTCAGTGGCACGGATCCTCACCAGCACACCATTAATCTTCTTCTAGTGCCCGCTCGTTCACGCTGTTCACGGCGAGACGCGCGATAAATTGCGTGCCGAGCAAGCACAACGTTGCCCCTACGCATCAACAGTCGCAGCAGAGACGCAGATGCGCAACTTCAGCGCTCAGAGTTCAAAGATCGTCGACGAGTGACGTGCGGCAACACATCACTGCTTGCTCCTCGTACCGCTAACTGATAGATCAGGCCAATGGAGGCCGAAGTCCTTGGTCAGCACATGTTAGCTTGCCGTGCCGATCGCCCGATTTGGAAATGTATTCATAGACACCGAATTGTGCCGTGCATATTGTTTCATGGACAATGGGGTGAGGAGGGGACATGTCTGTTATAGATACACATACCTAGACGCATTGCGTAAAACAAAAACTGGTACTAGGGCAGTACAGCAATGCGTGGGGAGACACAATGGTGAGCATGGTCAACACACGTCTGTGCACACATTCACATTGGCGCTGGGATCGCCCCCGCGCTTGCGGCGTTCGGTCCCCGTGACTCTCAGATGTTGGAGGGGCGGTTAAAAGCGCAAAGGTAACTCCTGCCCATCCAAACGTTGTTTTGAGTCGTGACCCTCGAGTTTTCAGTCCGCTTGTCGAGCTGAGGACGCGTTACCCCGACAGTTGAGACTTTTCCGTGGACCATGAAGGCGTTGTCGTCGCTCTCGTCTTGGCTGCTCGTCGCTCTGCTCGCCTCGGACTGCAGCGTGCGGCTCTGCTCATTCCTCTGGGCGTGTTCCTCTTCAAGGCGCTGTCCGTGGCCGAGGTGGGCCTCACGGCCTACGAGATAACGAAAGTCGTCCAAGAGCTCCGGCCTCTCTTCGACACGCTGAAGACGCTCAAGGACGGCGAGGAGCGCAAGCGTTTCGTCAAGCTGCTCGCGGCGCACGACCTCCTCGGCGACTACAACGACCAGATCTCAGCGGCCCTCTGCGCCAACGACGGCGCCCGCCTGTCGGCCGTGATCAGGAGCATCAAGGTCGAGCAGGTGCTCTTCGCGCTCGGCAAGAGGACCAAGTTCGCGAGGCTGGTCACGATCGTGCAGGAAGTGCGCGACAAGTACAAGGTGGCCAAGCTCCTAAAAGAGGTCAGCGAAGAGCTGTCCTGCAAGATCAACTGACCGCGACCCAGAAACACCAGTCGTGTACGAGCTGCACTGGGATATAGGCAAGCTGCATTTCCTGCATCGTAACTGCACCCACAGTCTTGTTGAAGATTCCGATCCAATCAAGTTTTCATACTCTGTCAGCATTGTCGTTTCACTTTCAGAACTGCACTTGAAGATGTAGGTACATTATACGTGTTGTGTCCCTCCCTGCTCTCCCACCCAACCTCCCTGCTCAACTTCTCAAATTGACCCCCCCCCCCACCCCCCCTACCCATTCCCACTGTGAAAGTTGCTGAGCGCTTGAGTTTGTTGGTGTAGGTTCGCAATCTTGCGGTGTGTGTAGTGTTGAGGTGAATGTCTTTTTCTATTGAAGTGAACGATAAGCATACATAGCATTGCCGACATTGTGCAACGTGTGAGTTGCGCGCGTATTTTTTTAAACGTATTTTTCCAAAAAAATACACGTATTTTTTGAATCTTTATTATAGTCGTAATCGTAAGGTCATAATCGTAAGTCGGAGTCGTACGCCTGTATTTTGTTGAATCGACCGGCAATAAATAATAAAACATTTATTGTTAATCAATGTACCTTACATTGAAGAGCATATTGTGAGTTGTGTGGCAGGTAGACTTACCACAAGACGATTTTTTTTTACATCACATTATTGTTACGACGCTTAGGTTTCGCTTATGATAGGTTTCGGACGCAGCGCAGCAGCGGACGCGGACCCAACAATTGTTTTTAGCCATCGAGGTCCTGATCGTCATCCTGCTAGCCGTTGTGCGCGCCCTCGATCTCTGCGTAGCGCCCTGCGCCGCCTTCTGAGCTGCGCGCCCCCTCCCCCGTAGTTACTTTGTTGGGTGCCAGCATTGTTGGGTCGCTGGCGTCATTACTCCGCTTACGCACCACTCACGCACACACGCACGCACGTACGCACACACACTCCTACGCGCCCACTTGCGTGCTTGCGCAGTTTCATAGCGTTCGACTTACTGTACGTACCAATTTTAAAGCTTTGGATACTTCGCTGATGGCTTACTATGATGTATGGTGCATGTACATACGTACTCTAAAAAATACAAAAGTACAAAAATACAAAATAAAAAATATAAAAAAAATAAAAATAAAAAAAAACAAAATACAAATACGTCAAAACGTATTTTTCCCAACTCTAGCGGATGGCGTAGTGGTAGAGAATCGGCCTCTTGCGCGCACGATCCTGGGTTCGATTCTCGATGGAACCACAAAACGAGGCTTTCCCTATCCATGGAATATGGATTGGGAAAGCTACCCTAGATTACAGATGGCGTTCTTCCGACTGTCTTTGGCAATTTTTCCCTTAAAGCGTGCCTGCCATGCCCCCCGTGACCCCCCCCCCCCCCCCGTGACCCCCCTCAAAAAAATCACATTCTAGTGATAAAAATTTTCACTAATCAAGAAACTCATTTACAGGCGATGCATTTTCAGTGATCGAAGCCTAGGTTCAATACTTGGTTAACGCCACTGTTAAACTGGTTAAGAGACATGATATTAGTGATCGAAGCCTAGGTTCAATACTTGGTTAACGCCACTGTTAACTGGTTAAGAGACATGATATTAGTGATCGAAGCCTAGGTTTAATCTGCTGGATTGCTGACTTAATTTCAGCTGCTGTGATGATGATTGCGCACTTTCATTAACTTGAATTTAAAATACTAGTGATTGAAATGTGCGTCCTTGATTGGTAATTGTTTTGGCGTAAGGTGTGTCAAGAAAGGAGAATGCGGCCTCAAAGATTCCCTGACGGTCCCTTACGTTGGTGAAGGGGTTGGTTAAAAAAAACGAAACATAACCAGTGAAGGCGAACAATGACCTATCTATAAGAAAATGGGGTCATAGGGGGGTCACGAGGCAGTCCTTTCGCAATGGCTGCTCACCTAGTAAGAAGTCACTTGAAAAGGTTTTCGTTTTCTTGATAAGTGAAAATTTGCTTGAACAGTGATTGACGATTTTTGGGAGTCGTTTAGGGGGGGTCACGGGCCTTCGCCAAAAGGCGGGCAGTCACGCTTTAAGGGTTATGCGGCTCGAGACTGGAAGGCGTCATAGAGATGGGTGTGCTAATATGGACCATTGACGGCCTGATAGCGTTCGTCGCCCCTAATCCAATCCAACAGCAACAACAAGTTATGTTTCTGGCTCTATGAGGAGGCAAGTTGTTGTACCAGCCGTGGAGGCTAATTTTAAAGGCAGGAGTATTGTGTATCGTACAGTTGGTGACTTACAAACTGTAGAGTGTACATACATATGAGCGCAGTTTTGTTACTGGTTACTGCTCAGATGCCTTTTTTGTTCCCGCGCCTACACACTCACACGGTCGCGCACACGCGCTCACGCACGTACGCACGCACGCACGCACGCACGCACGCACGCACGCACGCACGCACGCACGCACGCACGCACGCACGCACGCACACGTGCACGCACGCACGCACACGTGCACGCACGCACGCACACGTGCACGCACGCACGCACACGAGAACGCACGCACGCACGCACACGGGCACGCACGCACGCACGCACGCACGCACGCACGCACACGTGCACGCACGCACGCACGCACGCACGCACGCACGCACGCACGCACGCACGCACGCACGCACGCACGCACGCACGCACGCACGCACGCACGCACGCACGCACGCACGCACGCACGCACGCACGCACGCACGCACGCACGCACGCACGCACGCACACGTGCACGCACGCACGCACACGTGCACGCACGCACGCAGGTGCAACTGCAGATATACATATATACAGTGGCCACATTTGTAGTACACACTCTAGTTAAAGCAAAGACTTTTAAAAACCGATTATTGGTGCTCTTTTTGTCCGAGCCGCCTTCCTACCGAATTGGTCATACTTCCTGCACTTCCTCTGAATTTTTTCAACGACACTTGCCATACTAGGCTTTCCACATTGCACTGGGTAAGGCTGGAATTTGAGCTGTGATTTGAGCTGATTTGAGGCTCTGATTTGAGCTATGAAGAAACTTTGCAAAAAATACACACTATGTTCTTGATGCCGCGACAAAGCACGTATACCAAACAAACAGTGTCTGTGATTGGGCGTGTCATACACAACACATCGACGTTGTTACTCACGAATAACCAGCAGCTGGTAGGAATGTGCCAACATGATTTGGGTTTTACATACAGTAGGTATGTATGTACATTGTCAAAAATCAAATAGCAGATGCGTTTATACGATGTTGTACACATCTATAAATGGGATACTAGGTTTATCTACTTTGAATCTACTATAATCTACTGGGTATACTACAGGGTGCTTTTTTGTTTTACACAGTGAAAAATGCGAATAAGTTTTTAACCGCTTGACCAAATTTCACCAAACTTTGAACGTGTTTAGCAAACACCAGGCGACATGTTGTGCCAATGTTTCACATTTCTTCGTTACCCCTACCAAGAGATGCGCAACATCAACTTTGGAGGTCGAATTTCGTCCCTTAAAATTGTGACTGTTGAGTGATTGCTCATGTTTCATGTTACCCAGAACAGCCCAAAGCTGATGCATGTTTCATGCTGCATTGGGCATCAAATCATCTGTTTTCAACACTAGGGTTTCGTTCATTACCGAAATTTGACCGTTCATTTGTCGGAATTTTTTTGAAAATTGGAAAAACAGTCTAATTCCTAAAATTCCGCTATTCAACTTTGGAACAGAGTATGAAACATGCTACACATTAAAAATTCGAATATTAGAGTGCACATATGTATCAGGGTGTACGCGTCAGCGTACAACCCTAATATGTGACGACTTCTCAATGCGGATATTTGAATTTGCGATCGCCTATAACTGTTGATTGCCTGAACGGATTTCGGCGCGTTATGGCTCAAAAGAAGCGCATTCGTCAGGGGACCGTAGCGACCACAGCGCGTTTCGGAATTATTGCGCGTTAAGGGGAAATGTCCAAAAATGTCTCCGATTAGTGTCTTTTTTCTTTTTTCGTGTTCTCCACACAGTTTTTGGAGCACCACTCGTGAGTGGCGTGAGTAATCGGGATGAAACTCAGCGTGTGCAAGCAACCCATGATCACAAATTCTTCCTCCAGAGGATTTCCGTCTCGGTTGTATCAATGTCGAGAAACTGCCCACTTTATCCAATTATCGAATTTTTCCTTTGACATTTGGGCCGAAATTTTGTGCCCTATAGGCGCTCTAACGGTGCGTCGCAGCGCTTTGCTGCAAAGGAGAAAGTTGGTTGTCTTGACCTGACTTGTGTTACTTTCAACAATTGGACCAAGTTGAACGCACCAAAATGCCACCCCCCATTATACCGATAGCGGGAAATGGCGATATTTCGGTGTGGTTAGGTCGGATGGCCTAAACACCAATAATAAAGTTGACGGCCCTTCGATGTAGAACATTTCATTCCTTGAAGTCAACACGCTCCGACGCACCAAAATATTTTCACTTCTGAGATAATCGATAAATATCGATATCGGTAACTTGGATCACTTCGGCTAAAACACAAAAGCTTACCGCCTCTACGTATAGATCATTTTGATTCTTTACAACGCTACGCTCCGACGAACCAATATGGCGCTGCAGATGTGCACGCACGCACGCACACCATCAAATATGCTGCTTCACAAAAAAACTTGATGTGGTAGGTGATCCCTTCCTCTAAAACACGCAGTTGACCGCCTAGTCATAGCGACCATTTTCATACTTTACGTCACTATGCTACGACGCAGGAATATAGCACAACTGCAAGCGCACGCACGCACGCACATAATTTACCACCTATGTACAATGTAGCATTAGTACCGTATGCATCTGCATACAGCAATTCACCCCCCCCCCCCTCCCAAAAAAAAACTCTAGGCATCGTGTCGATTTGATTGCGCCATTGTACGCACGTGTACGTCAAGCCATTTGCAAGTAACGCGCGGCACAGTCCTATGCCAGAGTGTACACTTTATCAGGGTGTACGCGTCAGCGTACAACCCTAATATGTGACGACTTCTCAATGCGGATATTTGAATTTGCGATCGCCTATAACTGTTGATTGCCTGAACGGATTTCGGCGCGTTATGGCTCAAAAGAAGCGCATTCGTCAGGGGACCGTAGCGACCACAGCGCGTTTCGAATTATTGCGCGTTAAGGGGAAATGTCCAAAAATGTCTCCGATTAGTGTCTTTTTTCTTTTTTCGTGTTCTCCACACAGTTTTTGGAGCACCACTCGTGAGTGGCGTGGGTAATCGGGATGAAACTCAGCGTGTGCAAGCAACCCATGATCACAAATTCTTCCTCCAGAGGATTTCCGTCTCGGTTGTATCAATGTCGAGAAACTGCCCACTTTATCCAATTATCGAATTTTTCCTTTGACATTTGGGCCGAAATTTTGTGCCCTATAGGCGCTCTAACGGTGCGTCGCAGCGCTTTGCTGCAAAGGAGAAAGTTGGTTGTCTTGACCTGACTTGTGTTACTTTCAACAATTGGACCAAGTTGAACGCACCAAAATGCCACCCCCCATTATACCGATAGCGGGAAATGGCGATATTTCGGTGTGGTTAGGTCGGATGGCCTAAACACCAATAATAAAGTTGACGGCCCTTCGATGTAGAACATTTCATTCCTTGAAGTCAACACGCTCCGACGCACCAAAATATTTTCACTCCTGAGATAATCGATAAATATCGATATCGGTAACTTGGATCACTTCGGCTAAAACACAAAAGCTTACCGCCTCTACGTATAGATCATTTTGATTCTTTACAACGCTACGCTCCGACGAACCAATATGGCGCTGCAGATGTGCACGCACGCACGCACACCATCAAATATGCTGCTTCACAAAAAAACTTGATGTGGTAGGTGATCCCTTCCTCTAAAACACGCAGTTGACCGCTTAGTCATAGCGACCATTTTCATACTTTACGTCACTATGCTACGACGCAGGAATATAGCACAACTGCAAGCGCACGCACGCACGCACATAATTTACCACCTATGTACACTGTAGCATTAGTACCGTATGCATCTGCATACAGCAATTCCCCCCCCCCCCCTCCAAAAAAAAACTCTAGGCATCGTGTCGATTTGATTGCGCCATTGTACGCACGTGTACGTCAAGCCATTTGCAAGTAACGCGCGGCACAGTCCTATGCCAGAGTGTACACTTTATCAGGGTGTACGCGTCAGCGTACAACCCTAATATGTGACGACTTCTCAATGCGGATATTTGAATTTGCGATCGCCTATAACTGTTGATTGCCTGAACGGATTTCGGCGCGTTATGGCTCAAAAGAAGCGCATTCGTCAGGGGACCGTAGCGACCACAGCGCGTTTCGAATTATTGCGCGTTAAGGGGAAATGTCCAAAAATGTCTCCGATTAGTGTCTTTTTTCTTTTTTCGTGTTCTCCACACAGTTTTTGGAGCACCACTCGTGAGTGGCGTGTGTAATCGGGATGAAACTCAGCGTGTGCAAGCAACCCATGATCACAAATTCTTCCTCCAGAGGATTTCCGTCTCGGTTGTATCAATGTCGAGAAACTGCCCACTTTATCCAATTATCGAATTTTTCCTTTGACATTTGGGCCGAAATTTTGTGCCCTATAGGCGCTCTAACGGTGCGTCGCAGCGCTTTGCTGCAAAGGAGAAAGTTGGTTGTCTTGACCTGACTTGTGTTACTTTCAACAATTGGACCAAGTTGAACGCACCAAAATGCCACCCCCCATTATACCGATAGCGGGAAATGGCGATATTTCGGTGTGGTTAGGTCGGATGGCCTAAACACCAATAATAAAGTTGACGGCCCTTCGATGTAGAACATTTCATTCCTTGAAGTCAACACGCTCCGACGCACCAAAATATTTTCACTCCTGAGATAATCGATAAATATCGATATCGGTAACTTGGATCACTTCGGCTAAAACACAAAAGCTTACCGCCTCTACGTATAGATCATTTTGATTCTTTACAACGCTACGCTCCGACGAACCAATATGGCGCTGCAGATGTGCACGCACGCACGCACACCATCAAATATGCTGCTTCACAAAAAAACTTGATGTGGTAGGTGATCCCTTCCTCTAAAACACGCAGTTGACCGCTTAGTCATAGCGACCATTTTCATACTTTACGTCACTATGCTACGACGCAGGAATATAGCACAACTGCAAGCGCACGCACGCACGCACATAATTTACCACCTATGTACAATGTAGCATTAGTACCGTATGCATCTGCATACAGCAATTCACCCCCCCCCCCCCTCCCAAAAAAAAACTCTAGGCATCGTGTTGATTTGATTGCGCCATTGTACGCACGTGTACGTCAAGCCATTTGCAAGTAACGCGCGGCACAGTCCTATGCCAGAGTGTACACTTTATCAGGGTGTACGCGTCAGCGTACAACCCTAATATGTGACGACTTCTCAATGCGGATATTTGAATTTGCGATCGCCTATAACTGTTGATTGCCTGAACGGATTTCGGCGCGTTATGGCTCAAAAGAAGCGCATTCGTCAGGGGACCGTAGCGACCACAGCGCGTTTCGAATTATTGCGCGTTAAGGGGAAATGTCCAAAAATGCGCCTTCTGGGGGAGGGGGTTTTGCAGCAGTCTGCACTGGCGCACATCAACAGCAGCAGCAGTGCAGAATGTGCGAGCAGTGTAGATACAGACAAACTACTGCACATATTTGTAGAAAAATTACATTGTCCACAGCTCATATGTGCTATGCAATCCACCTTTTCACACTACAAACACGAGTACCTAGAATGTATGCATGATGGGCATGTTTTGTAGAGTGGAGGAGCGACTAGTACGCCACATGAATCGTATCCAGGCAATGGATCGACTAAGGCTTTCTTGGGCACACTATGCAGGAATGGATTAAGCAGTGCAGCAACAGCTGCATCTAACGACCTAGGTATATCCTAAATGACCGCTCTAACGACCAGCTAGCAAGTGTTCGAATTGCAGTATGCGCATTAATGATCTTTATTGCATTAGACAGAGCAGCAACTAACTGCATCTAACGACCGATCCTAAACGATCGATCCAACGACCATCTAACGATCATAACTAACGTCCATGCAATTCACCGTTCTGCCCACATTTGTGGGGAAGGGGGTGGGCAGGAGGCGCGCCCCGCCCCTTGGATACCCTAGGGTTTCCAGACTGGCATTATGTACGATCTCTAGAAAGCGAACGACAGAGCAGAGTCTGACGCACACACGCACCAGCACACCACAGCCAGGCAGGCTGGCAAGTGTTCACATCCAGGCAGCAGTCAAACATGCTCGTTGTCATTGCGCGCACATTTTGGAGCCGTGTGTAAATCGGACGGCATCAATGGCATCACTGTTTGTCTTACAACTTTGAGCTGGTGTGCAAGCATTAAATGTTACCCACCGAAAAGATGAAGTGCCGTGACATAATATCCACTCCATGGTATTTCAGTTCATGCTCACTGGCTGGCACTATTCTGGATGGTCCGAGACCATTCTGGTGGTGTGGGGAAGCAAATTTGAAGAGGGAGTGGGTGCCAGAAGGGAAAAAAGTGTCTAAATAGGCACTTTTTGGTAAAAAAATGAGTCAAAACAGGCTATAAATAGCGTTATTTAGCTGTTTTAGGGTAAAAGAGCACTAAAAAGACGAAAAATACGCAACTTTTTATAACTGTAGACAAATTGGAAAACTTCCAAAAAAATTCTAGGGGGGGGGGGGGCTGGGGATGGGTAAACTTCCGTGGGTGGCAGCCCCCCCCCCCCCAGTTACATGTATGCTTCTTGGGCTATAAGCTAAAATACACTGTTTTAAGCTGCCTTTAGTACACGCACGCACGCACGCACGCACGCACGCACGCACGCACGCACGCACGCACGCACGCACACACGGACGCACGCACGCACACACGAACGCACCTGCTGCTTTTTTATAGTACTAGCCGCTTCAACTCAGGAC
>JASAMY010000321.1:0-40256 GCA_030248085.1 Paralinhomoeus sp. GSCO2_6 | reverse complement strand
GATCTCGGTGCTGTCTCAGCTGGACGAGTTGGGCCATCTGTCGGCCGAGCACGACGACAGTCTGCCTTGGGCGCTGTCTCTTGCCGAGCTCTTGGCCGCTGAGCAGCCCTCGTTCGCTCTCGACAAGGCCTGCGCCTTCCCTCGGCGCTGGCCCAAGTGCGTCGAGCTCTGGTGTCGACGCCTGTCGGCAGTGATTGCCGGCGCCGACGACGACCGGCCAGCGGTGATGGGCGCGTTCAACCGAGCGCTGGCCGCGGTGAGCACGACGCCGCCGACAGTCTGCCTCTGTGGCAGCTGGCGCTCGAGTGGGCGTCGACTCGGTGTCGCGCCGAGAGGGTCGACGCCCTCTTCGACGCCTCGTTGACCATGCCGAGAGAGGTGGCGGCGCCGCTCAAGCTGCTGCGTCTGCGTCGCGCCTGCCGACGCGAGGGAGCCGACGCGTCCGCGGTGCGCCGACTGTTCCAGCGACTCGGCCAGACCATGGCCAACGACTACGCCTTCTCCCCGGGGTCCGTCGAGTGGGAGACGGGCCAGCGACGGCCCTCTCCGGCCAGCATCAGAGCCGCCTACGAACTGGCGGTCGCGGAGCTGGGCTCGACCAGTGGGCGGTGCTGGCTCGACTACGCCGCCTTTGAAGCTGACCCCACCCTTCGGGACCAGTCGACGGGGGGCGCCAGCGTCTACGAGCGAGCGAAGCGGAATCTAGCGCCCCGAGGAGTGGGAGCGATTCCAAAAGGAGTGGACCCTATTCAATGCGGCCCCGCCAGCAGCCGAGAACGTTGAGTGGAGTCTCTGTGGATGAGGAGGCGACGCGCGATTTGTCATCTCTTCGAATCGGCGACGTGGAGATGCCGTAGAACCTCTCAAGCAAACTCAACTGGGCGACAGTTTCAGGGTGTCACTGTTGGCATGATTGTAGTAAGTGAAGTTCTTTTCTTTCTGACTTCACAGCACCGTTAGGTGTTTCGCTTTCAACTTCGGGAGGTTTTACTGCGTAGACTAAGCGTAGCAGAGATAGTTGATCCCCTTCCCACAGGGCGACATGTCGCCATTCACATTCATGCGTTGTTATTGACCGTGCGTCGATTGTTCGTTTGAGAGAGAAACGCCGAATGAAGACAACACCAATGTTCAAACTACTGACACAATTGAAATGGAAAGCGGTCGCAAAGCATGGAGGAACACGCGTGAACTGCGGCTTGAAGGCTGGGTTCACCCACATGTGGCAGGGCAGGGGGGGGGGTATACCTGTGACTGCGGTCCGGTTTGGGGAGAGGTTACCCCTCCCCACTATATTTTACCCTCTATTAATCAAAAATTTACATCCAACTTTTTAATACACGTATCTAAATTGCGCAGCCAGGGTTACAGGTAGGGGTAGGGGCGGCGCCGCAGTGGGAGTTCCGTCAGTCGCAGTTGTCTGCACCTGTCACCACCTTGTCCAGCGGCGTCATCCTCTGCGTCTTCCCTTCTCGCGGGCGCGCGGCTCAGAGCCGCCAGCCGAGCGAGTGCAGCACTTTGCGCGCCAGCAGGAGGACGGCAGCGGTGCCCAGGATGTCGACCAGCCGGCCGAGTCCGAGCGCCCGGCGGACGAGGAGGCGGCGCGGCGGACTCGAGCGCGTGCACGCGCGCCGACAGCGCGCCCACGTGCTTGCGCAGGCGCGACAGCTCGAGCAGTGGGTCGAGGAGGTCCTGGATAAGGCGCATCGGCCGCTCGAGGCGTGGTGACGCGCACACGGGAGGCTACCTGCCGCCGGTGGCCACGTCCGCCGCCGAGACGGCTTTGTCGGTGGCAGCGTCGTCGTCGTCACCGTCCAGTGCGGCCCAGTCGCGAGCCGCCTCCAGTTCCCTACGAAGCGGAGTCATGACGCTTCGGCACGATTTCGTCAGGTTGCGAATCGCGCAAGAAGGCAGGCAGGGCACCTGCGCCTGTCGCGTCCGCCTGCCGTCTGCGCATCTCCAGGTCCTCCTCCACGGACGGGATGCTGCGCTGCTCCAGCGTCAGCGTGCTGGGCGCGTCCGCAGTACGGCCACGCTCGCCGCCGCCGACGCCGCCTCGTCCACCGCTGACGCAGCTGCCGTGGGCAGCGTGCGCTGGTGGAACGCGGACTCGGCGGGGGCGGCCGCCTACCGGGCCCTCCTCCACGCCGCCGCCTAGGCAAAGGGCGCCGACGTCACCAGAGAGGCGTAGGCCCTCGCTTCCAAAGCATTCCGTGCGCTCGCTCCTTTCGGCCAGAGCGACGGCGCACCCGACCCTGTTGTTGTTGGAATGGGGGCAACGCTAGGAGGTCGTCAATGGCCCCATATAGCAAACCCATCTCCATGACGACTTCCCGTCTAAGCCACAGAATTAGCTTAGCCAAAGACATCCGGGAAGAAAGCCAGCAGTAATCTAGGGCAGCTACGGCGCGAGAAAATCCAGCGAAAGGAAATCCTCGAATCTTCATCCTGGCTGTGGCTCCATTGAGAATCGAACCCGGAACCGCGCGCGCAAGATGCCGGTTCTCCACCACTAGGCCATACGCTGCCCCGTACCGACCCTACAGGGACGAAAAGCAGGCGTACATCCAGGCGTCTGAACGCGTCCAAGCGCGGCACCGGTGTTGCGGAACGCGAGGAGGTGCGTGACACCGCCGCAACAACACCGTGCGTGCGTGCGCGTTCGCGCGCACCGGCGACGACGAGCTTCTGGGGCACGTGCATGCGCTCTCGGCAGGCGTCGCGCTCCTGGAGGTCGGCGAGCGCGCGCCGCTGGAACATCGCGTCCGCGGTGTTGCCCGTCTCGTCGTCCACGGCCATGTTCTCGTCGCCTCCGGCGCCCTGGGCAGTCGCGGTGATCCGATGAGGCACGCGCATTTTCTGAAAGGTCACCACCACCACGCTCACTTGCGCACCGTCGAATCGGTAATATTGTTTGAAAATGCTCGTTTTTGATTGCGTGGATCGTAGGGAGGGGGCGGGGCAGCGTATGGCCTAGTGGTGGAGAATCGGCATCTTGCGCGCACCGGTTCCGGGTTCGATTCTCGATGGAGCCACAGCCAGGATGGAGATTCGAGATTTCCTTTCGCTGGATTTTCTCGCGCCGTAGCTGCCCTAGATTACTGCTGGCTTTCTTCCGGATGTCTTTGGCTAAGCTAATTCTGTGGCTCTAGACGGGAAGGCGTCATGGAGATGGGTTTGCTATATGGGCCATTGACGACCTCCTGAGCGTTGCCCCCATTCCAACAACAACAGGGTCGGGTGCGCCGTCCGTCTTGCCGAAAGGCGAGCGAGCACGGATGCTTTGGAAGCGAGGAGGCCTGCGCCTCTCTGGTGACGTCCGCGCCTTTGCCTAGGCGGCGGCGTGGAGGAGGGCCAGTACGCGGCCGCCCCTGCCGAGATCGCGTTCGACCAGCGCACGCTGCCCACGGCAGCTGCGTCAGCGGTGGACGAGGCGGCGTCGGCGGCGGCGAGCGTGGCCGTACTGCGGACGCCGCCCAGCACGCTGACGCTGGAGCAGCGCAGCATCCCGTCCGTGGAGGAGGACCTGGAGATGCGCAGACGGCAGGCGGACGCGCACAGGCGCAGGTGCCCTGCCTGCCTTCTTGCGCGATTCGCAACCTGACGAAATCGTGCCGAAGCGTCATGATTCCGCTTCGTAGGGAGCTGGAGGCCGCTCGGGACTGGGCCGCACTGGACCGTGACGACGAGGACGCTGCCACCGACAAAGCCGTCTCGGCGGCGGACGTGGCCACCGGCGGCAGGTAGCCTCCCGTGTGCGCGTCACCACGCCTCGAGCGGCCGATGCGCCATTCCAGGACCTACCTCCGACCCACTGCTCGAGCTGTCGCGTCTGCGCAAGCACGTGGGCGCGCTGTCGGCGCGCGTGCACGCGCTCGAGCGCCGCGCCGCCTCCTCGTCCGCCGGGGCGCTCGGACTCGGCCGGCTGGTCGACATCCTGGGCACCGCTGCCGTCCTCCTGCTGGCGCGCAAAGTGCTGCACTCGCTCGGCTGGCGGCTCTGAGCCGCGCGCCCGCGAGAAGGGAAGACGCAGAGGATGACGCCGCTGGACAAGGTGGTGACAGGTGCAGACAACTGCGACTGACGGAACTCCCACTGCGGCGCCGCCCCTACCCCTACCTGTAACCCTGGCTGCGCAATTTATATACTTGTATTAAAATGTTGTTTTTAAATTTTTTATTAAATGTGGGTAAAATTTTGTGGGGTGGGGTAACCGTCCCCCAAACCGGACCCCAGTCACCGGTTTACCCCCCCCCCCCTGCCCTGCCACATGTGGGTGAACCCAGCCTTCAAGCCGCAGTTCACGCGTGTTCCTCCATGCTTTGCGACCGCTTTCCATTTCAATTGTGTCAGTAGTTTGAACATTGGTGTTGTCTTCATTCGGCGTTTCTCTCTCAAACGAACAATCGACGCACGGTCAATAACAACGCATGAATGTGAATGGCGACATGTCGCCCTGTGGGAAGGGGATCAACTATCTGCTACGCTTAGTTTACGCAGTAAAACCTCCCGAAGTTGAAAGCGAAACACCTAACGGTGCTGTGAAGTCAGAAGAAAAGAACTTCACTGACTACAATCATGCCAACAGTGGCACCCGAAACTGTCGCCCAGTTGAGTTTGTTTTGAGAGGTTTTACCTGCATCTCCATGTTGCGTCATTCGAAGAGATGACAAATCGCGCGTCGCCTCCTCATCCACAGAGACTCCACTCAACGTTCTCGGCTGCTGGCGGGGCCGCAGTGATCAGGGTCCCCCACTCCTTTGGAATCGCTCCCACTGCTCGGGCGCTAGATCCCGCTTCGCTCGCTCGTAGAGGCTGAGGTGGGGAGCCCCCTTGACCGTCTCCCAAGGGTGGGGTCAGCTTCAAAGGCGGCGTAGTCGAGCCAGCATCGCCCACTGCGGTCGAGGCCAGCTCTGCGACCGCCAGATCGTAGGCGGCTCTGATGCTGGCCGGAGAGGGCCGTCGCTGGCCCGTTCTCCACTCGACGTACTCCTTGTAGAAGGCGTAGTCGTTGGCCATGGTCTGGCCGAGTCGCTGGAACAGTCGGCGCACCGCGGACGCGTCGGCTCCCTCGCCGTGCGGCAGGCGCCGAGACGCAGACGCAGCAGCTTGAGCGGCGCCGCCACCTCTCTCGGCCATGGTCAGCGAGGCGTCGAAGAGGGTCGTCGACCCTCTCGGCGCGACACCGAGTCGACGCCCACTCGGAGCGCCAGCTGCCACAGAGGCAGACTGTCGGCGGCGTCGACCGCGGCCAGCGCTCGGTTGAACGCGCCCATCACCGGCTGGCCGGTCGTCGTCGGCGCCGCAATACTGCCGACAGCAGGCGTCGACACCAGAGCTCGACGCACTTGGGCCAGCGGCTAAGGAAGGCGCAGGCCTTGTCGAGAGCGAACGAGGGCTGCTCAGCGGCCAAGAGCTCGGCAAGAGAGCAGCGCCAAAGGCAGACTGTCGTCGTGCTCGGCGGACAGATGGCCCAACTCGTCCAGCTGAGACAGCACCGAGATCAGGCGGTCTGAAGAACGCGAGACCATCCAACTACTAAAGCGCGTACTGTACGGTCAGACGCTGAGGAATGAGTCGGCACTGGCTGGCTACTATGCTCTATGCTAACGCGCACACTGGCTATGCTGATGGGCAGCGGCGGATCACCTAGTGCTGGAGAGAACTTACATCTCGCCACGGTTCTGGGTTCGATTCTTGATCCAGTAACCAGGATTTCCTTCAATTGATTTTCTCGTGCTGTTGTTGTCCTAGGCGCCTGATGGCGTTCTTCCACATGTCTATGGCGGCCCTCACGGCTAATTATGTGCAGCTAGACAGTAAGGTGTCATGGATATCATATCTGGGCGTGCTGTATGGGCCTACGGCAGCTGCGCCTTGGACACAAGTGTGGCTTGGCGCAACGCACCCTTATTCCTTCGCGCGTTTGCGTGCTCGTAGGCCCTTCGGCAGATCTCGGCATAGTAGAGCCACATGTGGCGCGGCGTGACCACGCTGGGCAGCTTGTCGACAGACGTCAACAGCTATAACGATCACCGCAAAGCCCTCGACCACCGCGCACGGTGACGTCGCCGGCCGACCGAAGGCGACGCTTGCTGCCACCCTTGGCGCGCCAGGAATTTGCAAGGAGGAATCCGCGGATCGAGGGCTTCCCCCGAGGACCAGGGCAGAGAGCGGTTTCGGAGGGACCGCGCACGCGCGCGCACGCGCGTAAATGGAACTGTAGGTTGGGGGGGGGGTTAGGGACGGGTACCACCCCACTGTTTTGTAACACCCCCCCCCGCAACCCCCCAGAATTTTCCCAACGGATTTTCACTCTGTCTAAAATGGCAAAAAAGTGAGTAATTGTTGCTGTATTTCAGTGCTTTTCACTGTTATATAATCTAAACAACACTGTTTAGACGCTATCTATACCCATTTTGACCAAAAAGTAGCCAGTCTAACTCAAAAATCGGCCAGCTACCCCACTTTTTGCTCCACCCCCCCCCCCCAGAATTGGCCGTTTGCCCCCCCCAGTCTTCCAGACCCGGTTACAGTTATGACACGCACGCACGTACGCGCACGCACGCGCGCCTACGCGCACGCACGCACGAGCACGCACGCGCGCACGCACGGGCGGGCACCTGCTCGCAATCCTGGAACTCGAGCTCCAGTCTCCGTTCCAAGTCCTCCGCGAGGGCCGCGACCGCCTCGAGAGGGCGCGCGACGCGCCATCCGTCGACGAGGAAGGCGCAGACGCGCGCGCGTCCCTCGAGCTGGCGCGAGCCGTGCTTGAGGACGACCCTGGCGACCTCCAGCAGCGGCTCGAGAAGCGCCCACTGCTCCCCTGCCGAAGCCTGCGCCGTCGCCTCCTCCCCGACCGGCTCCGTCTTTAGAATCAGCTTCTGACGATCCAGCATCCTGCAGCAAGACCAGCCCGCCTCTGCGTGTCCAGGGATGCAAACGACGCCCCGCATACCCAGAGAGAGGGAACAGTTTGTGGGGTAGTGGGAGGGGGGTTTTGTTGGGGACGGCAAACTTGGCCGAGGAGGAGGAAGGGCAGGGGAACTGGACAAGTTGATGGTTGTGGCGGTCAACATTCTGTAAGTCTCTAATTGGCCTAATTGCTTCATCCGGGACGCAGTTGGGGGGGGGGGGGGGGTATACGAGAGAGGGGGAGCAAATTCAATGGGTCCAATGAAAAAGAATTTAGTGCCTTGCTTGTTATTTGGGAAGGCTTGACATGGTGGATTCTGTTGAGTAGGCTATTACAGGCTTGGTTCGAGCAGGGGCGTATACTAGGATTGGAATCTGGGAGGGGCAAAAACCCATCTGAGGGGGGCAAAGAAAATGGTGTTTTTCTAAGGTGTCCTCCCGTCGGCAGACAGCAACACTTCTTAATTTGAGAACTTGAAAGCACAGCACCCCACGTGAAATTGGTCGAATTGTTGGCCATGTACGCGCTTCTGGGACTCTGAAAATTTGGGACTACGGTTCATGGGCTCCGTTCATGGACTCTGGGACTCCCGTTCATGGGCGCGTAAACCACAGCGCCACAGGCGAAATTTTAATATTTGTGCAATAAATGCTCCTCAATGGCCACAAAATCACCTCGGGAGCATGGGGAACAGATTCAACATGGTTGGAAAGCTCAGTGCAGTCAGTGCAGGTTGTGTCACACAATAGCTGCAGGCTGACCGGTGTTTACTCCATGCCCAGTTAAGGCTGATTCACAATTAACGGTCTTCCCATCGGTCTCGGTCTCGGTCTCGGTCTTCCCATGCTAAGCAGCCAAGACCGTTGCGAACACCGAGACCGAGACCGAGACCGACGATGTTGGGAACTTTGAACATTTGCTCCGGTCTTCATCGGTCTTCAGCGGTCTCGTGTTGAACGCGCGCGCTACCGTAGTCACGCTTTACTATAGCCGTGACCCTCAAAGAATTTGTCGGTATTCGCATAAGGGTAAAGCGACTAGGAAATTTGCCGAAATTGAAAACAAGGAAGAGTTTAAGATTTAGTTTATTCAACAGGTGTAGGCGGCCCGTCTCCTTGGATAATTGACGACCGCTCTAATACCAAAAATCAAAAAAAAAACGGCGGTGGCATGGCAGCACGTCTCTAAAGACATGGCGGCGGGAAAATCTGCGCCGCCATTACATAGTGGACGGCCCGATGGCAGTGTCCTACATTTTCTGTAAGCGTCGGCAAAAGCGGCAGCGTCAGCGAAAGCGTCGGCAGCAGCGGCCACAGTGTCGACGCCGGCGCTGACGACAGTTCCTGTAGCGGCGTCCGCGCCCGTGGCGGCGGCCAGAAGCGCTGGGGGCGGTCTGCGTCTGCCGCACAATGTCTGTCTGTCTGTCTGGTGATAGTGCGTTCTCGTCGGCTACTGCGTGTGCTTTTTTTTGTTTCTAGGGAAGTCGCATAAAAAAATGAAACAGGTCGAAAACAAGGGCCACAGTACGCTCCTAAATACGCTGAAAGGCGTGCATTCGACCGAAGATCATTGAAAGACCGGAGGCAACGCGTTGTCAGTTTTGCATGGGTCAAAAAGACCGAGACCGAGACCGATGCGAAGACCGAGACCGAGACCGAGACCGAGACCGATGGGAAGACCGTTAATGATGAATCAGCCTTAACACCCGATGCCCACCGACCAGCTTAGATAGGTGGAAAGCCTCTCTGACTCTACACACCCGCCTGCCCTTCCCTATGGGGTGCTCAGCGTCCCAGCAAGTTTGTAAATCAAGCTTGTTGCGTGTGTGGCAAGATGTCAACAGCGTCTCAGGCAAAATTTTTCACATTTTGGGAACGCAAATCGTAAGGATATCGACAAAAAATCTGCAGAAACTAAGATCTGTACATGTAGGTCAAGACTACTGAGAAATCTGGGGAGGGCAGTCTGGAGATCTGGGGAGGGCAATTGCCCCAACTGCCATCCCCTGGATACGCCACTGGGTTCGAGAGGTGGGTGGTGCTGGGGCACTAACTTCTGCGCGTTGGCAGCCTCCAGATGGAACAGCTCCGTCCAGAGAAGCGAGGACTGGGGCAGGTGTCTGATCGCCATCTGGAGCAGGTGGCGCGCGTTGTCGGCGCTGCCGTTCTCCTCGAATTCGAAGCGCGCAGCCTCGCGCCACAGCTCCGCCGAGCTGTTGTGCAGCTGAGAGCGAGAAAGAGTCACGTTTCCTGGCGTGCGTGCGTTCGCGCCGGTATGAGCGCGTGCGTGCACGCGTGTTGGTTCGTGCACGCACGCACGCACCTCCAGCCACGTGTGATAGGTCTTGCTGGCGGCGTGGAAGCGGCGTCGCGTCCGATTAAACTCGACCCTCTTGCGCCACAGCCGCGCGTCGCCCTTCCACTTGCGGCAGGCCAGACGCAGTCTGCACACAGCGCGATAGACGCGTGCGTGGTCTCCTCTTGGGGCTGTATGTCCTGGGCGTCCCAGTGGAACCAACCAGGCCCGTTAGGGGCATAGGTGGGCTCACGGGGGGGGGGGGTAGGGGGCGGGGGTTCACCCTCCCCTGGCTATAGCCTTCCCGCTTTTTTGAGGGAGAGGAGGCCCCCCCCCCATGGGCATCGCCCTCCTGGATAACATGAGGAAAGCCGGCGCTGCAGCTAATAAAAATGGGTATAGATGGTTGTTTTTGTTTCTTTTTCAGTGTAGTGTGACCCAAAAAAGCCTGAAAAGTGCTACTTAGACCTTCTTTTGACCCATTTTAGACCAAAAAGTACCCATTTTACACGTTATTATGGTGTAAAATCTTCCACTTCGACCACCCTCCTCCAAAATTTTCGATCCCGGACATTTTATCCGGAATGGCTCTAGACCCCCCTCGAACCCCCCCCCCCCCCCCCGAGGAGACCCCCCCCCGGGCCCCCGGCTTTTGGACCAATCTACACCTATGCTCCTGGCTTTTCAGCCAATCTACACCTATGATTGGCTGTGCTCACAGGTGGTCAATTTTCCTGTTGATGTGGTGTTCGATTTGCTCCTTTTTGAACCAGTAGTTGGCCTTGCGTCTACGCAGCTCTATCAGCTCGCTGGCGTCCACCAGATAGTCCACGTAGCGCGTGTAGTCCGCCTTGTTCTTTTGCTGCAATAATCATTCTCAGTAGAGTGACTTTTTGAAAATAGAACATTTTTTGTGAATTCTCTGCGGACCTTTTTCTGGAGTCGGTACTCGTGACGCCGACAGCGGGAGACGAGAGCGGAGATCTCGGCCGGATCGAAGAGTTGAACGCGTTTGAGCTGCTCCAAGACGGGCAGCAGCTCCTCCAACTGAGCCTCCGCGTACTCGGCCATTGTCTCTCCCTCTCTCCTGCTGTCTGTTGTGTCTATCTCCCAATTCAATCGTTGAAAGCTTTGCTGTTAGATTACGGTGACGCGTCTGTTTGATTTTGGGGGAAAGGGGCGGTCCCACCCCACCGCACGATCAAGGTGCTACTTCTGAGCAAGAACAAGGCTTGGTCTTTGTCTGCTCTTATTGCTAGTTGCTAGTGCACTTTTATCACCCGTTTTAAGTGCGAACTTTCGCACTATCGCTTTGAAGACACCTTTAGGCGTCGGCCCGCCACTGGCCGTTTCACGCCATGAACAAACAACCGCTTATGAGCAGTTACGCGGTTTATGATCCGTTGAATCCGAGCCATTAACTGCTTTCTTGCCTCCCACCGTTTGCAGTTTAGCACCGTCTGGACCAAAGGGCAGGCAGGAGGACCCTTTGTTGAACAAGTAAAAGCAAGCTGCTTTAAACATGTGGCAAAGTGTAATCGTGATGGCTACTGTTGGTGCAGTCGATATAGGTTTGAGCGCACGCACGCACGCGTGCACGCACGCACGCACGCACGCACGCACGCACGCACGCACGCACGCACGCACGCACGCACGCAATCACTCAGGAACTGTGGCCGCCTCTCGTTGTCGCTACGACGACGGCAAGGCCGTCAACTGGATGGGCCTTGAAATTCACGACACCGAAGTCTACGAATTCGCCTATCAGAACGTCAGGGACGACGACGGTTCGTTCTGTCACGGACTGATTCCAGAGGACAATTCGACCTTCGTCAGCGTCTACGCTGACCCCTTGTGCAGTAGCGCGGAAAATGAGAGGAGAATGCCAGAAACTTCTTGGGACACCGACCGACTGCGCCGTGTCAGCGGTGGGTATCCGCAAAATCGCAGTGGAAACCATTGTGATGTACGTACCGTAAATCCTCCAATGGTGAACCCATGGCATTATTCTTTCAACCTCTCCTTACCTCCTTGCCTGCAAACGACGATTCTTAGAGAGGAACATGCGCCGTCAAGTCGACCTTTGTGTTCAGGTTTTCCGGCGAGGCCGCCGCGCAACCAGCCCAAGTGCGGCGACGTGGACGCCGAAGCGATTTACTGCGTCGACAACGGCCTGCGGGCGCTCGCTCGCGCCGCGGCCGCCACCAGCGTCGGCGCAGCCGACTACGCGCGTCTCATCAAGACCCTGACCAGGGACAAGGGCTGGGCCGTGCTCACGGCGAAGGTTTCTTGCTTGTTTGTTTGTTTGTTTTGTGTGGGCGGCTTCTATGATCGCGGGGGCCTCTCTCTGGTCACTCATCATTGACCGCTGCTGGTGAGAGACGAGACCAGTCAACCCGATCTTGGGGGGGGGGGGCTGGCGCCCCCAACGGGCCGGAATTGTCACTGCCCCCGGGTTGGTTCCGCTGGCCGACACAGCTCATGGGACGCCCAGGACATGCAGCTCCCAGAGGAGAGCAACCTGCTGTCCAGACGGCTCCGACCATGTCCCAGCACACAAAATGACGTCATTCGGTCTGAGGCATGCATAGTGGCCACGAGGGCCGCCACAGACACAGAAGAACGCCACATATGTTATACGGCAAGGATGACCAGAGACCAGATTTCTTGCTTGTCGCGAGTGTCCTCCTCCTACAGCTATGTAGTACCCCACACACATACCGTAAACCCTCCAATAGTGCCACCGGGGCAATCAATAGCGTATGATTTTCGTTATACCTGGTCATACAAATCAAGCAGAAGTTACGTTTTTATGGTGCGTACACAGTTTGCAGTGATGAATACACGACGTGCCAGCTGCTTTGACCCCGTCAACCACCTAAAAAACACAGAAGCATGACGGAAAGCACTGCTAACTTGGTCACTTCCACTGCTCTACCAATCTAAATTTGGAGGTTGGACCAATAGTAGACCCCCCTCCAAGCGCTCCTGCCCTGGGAGCACTATTGGAGGATTTATGTACGGCATGCCACACGGTCGTACAACAGTTAGAAACACACGGAAGAGGTATCATAGGCGGAAAAAGGTCGAAGGTGTGGGTGCCGTAGGCCAAGCTAGTACCGTAACCGACTAAAGACGCACCATGCAAACGGCTTAGGCAGAGAATTGGCGTTCAGATTGGCGCCGGAGGCTCAGTGCGGCCTCTCACCTACTCGGACCCTCGGGTCTGCGTGACCCTCGCCTACGGTCGGGACAACGAGCACCAACTACTGCTGTTTCTCGTCAAATTGGGCAGGCTGCCGTCACCAGCAGCAGAACAGTCTGCTCACTCACTGAGTCTGAAAGCACGTCGTCCTGAACGCTTCGACAAACTGAGCCGCGGAGTCAAAGTCAAAGACAAAGTTCCACAGGGTTACTCGTGCCTCTACGACAGGTTGACGATAATAGCTAATATGCAAATTTATACGGTAACTGCTAAGGCCGTACGCTGTATTGAACATACTACTGAGAGACAACTCAAAGAGCGTAAAAGTCATGCAGGTTTAGTTGCATCAAGACGCCGTTTAGGCCGCGTATAGTACACACTGCGTACAGGCGGAGAAATTTTTGACGGTTCCTGCAGTGCACGCGTCGAAACGTTCAAATTTTTTTTTTTAGAAATCACTACCCGGGATTCTGGGACGAAACGGATGGCTATGGATTTGAGAAAATCGTCTTCAACGGCAACTATATTATCGGTGAAAACATCTGTACCGAGGTTTTAAACGTTTCCCAGGGACCTCTATTGTGCAAGCTGTTGCTCAATCGTACTCTAGAGCAGAAACGCTGAGTAAGGGGCGCAGGGTTCTTCTCACCGTAAATCATCCAGTGCCCCCCCCCCCCCTTCAATAGTCCCCCCAGCACTGTATAGTTTCAACCTCGCCTTTTAGGGGGGCACTATTGGAGGATTTAAGGAATTCTAGCAGATTCGCTGTGCTCTCAGGGTATCAAGAATCTGTAACTGAAAACCGTGTTGGAGCCAAATTACAGTGCTCGGTTCACAAGTTGTGGTGGTGGTGGTGGTGATGTCTTAGGAAGTTAGGAGGCGAAACCGCGAGGTGGACCCAAAGACACAGCAGTAGAGGTCCCAGACGTGCCGTTTGCCGCGGCGTTGCGCACAAGGCACGATCTGGAGTGCGATGATCGGATTCCGTTTGGCGAAAGAATGGAACGACGACTATCTGGTGCCACCATTCCTCCAAGTAAATTCCTCATTGTCAGTGGCTCGTCGAGGGCAATGGCGTCCCTGCGGGCGCAAGACCAGCGATCCTGCAAGTTGGGTGAGTTGAGTGGAAACCGTATTTCAAAGTGAGTGATGTCATACTCATTACATGTGACCGAGATTTTGATCTGGGGGAGGGGGCTGAGAAGAGCATCCTTGCTGGAGCCTTGAAGTTTGGGTGTAAGAATATTTGGAAGGGCCGGGGGGGGGGGGGGTTCGAACTGAAAATATGTGGGCCGAAATAGGATCGGTAATAAGGGTTCAAAATAGGGTTTAGCGCTATGTAGCCGGGTTATGCTCGACAGAGACTGAAAAACATGAACTACCGTGTTTTAATTACAGACGGGTTAACCAAAATTTGAAGTTTTGGGGGCCGACTGGGGGGGGGGGGGTAACTCCCAGCAATGCCCTTAAAGTTCCATACCTACCCAATGGGTCAAATACATACCTGTAACGGGGGGTTACCCTCCCCCCACTATATTTGAAACACCCACTCATCCCCACCCCCCCCCAGAATTTTCCCAAGGGATTTTCACCCTGTCAAACACGATAAAAGTGAGTAAATGTTGGTGTATTTCAGTGCCTTTCAGTGTTGCATGACCATAAAGCATATTTACCTATACCCATTTTTTAACAGTACCGGTATAACTCAAGGAATGGCCAGCTACCACCCACTTTTGCCCTAGCCCCCCCCCCCCCAGAATTCGGCCATTTACCCCCTCCCCACTCTTCAGACCCGGATACAGGTATGGTCGAATCTCGCGAACTGTATAAAAAGGGGATTTCCAGACGAATTTCCAGACGAATCCAATCCCTCCACCTGCATGGACGGCACCGTCCGGAGTGCCGTCCAATCCCTGGTGGAGTCCGACGACAGTGGCGACGCCTATCGGATCGCGAGAGAAACTCGCAAGGCGTTGAACCGGTTACGGAAGGCAAACTGGTTCCTCCTGGTCGGCGCGTTTCCGGCGGACGGTGACGACGCCGCCGTCTGGGAATTGGTCCGCACGGCGCGAACCGATTTGAATTTCTGCTCGATCTTTGCGAGAAACCAGTTGCGACAGCCTTTCGTGGTACTCGCGGGCAAACTGCAGCTGGGAGGTACCGCCTAGCGGAAAATGATTCGGTGCGACCCTGGTATAATTCCTAAGCCTAAGAGAGGCCTAAGCTAAGCAAGACCTAATCCTCAGCAAGGACTAAACCTAACCTAAGTAAGGCATCTCTCAAAAGACCGAATAAAGCCCAAGGCCGAACGGGGGGGGGGGTTGCCTAGATTCTATTTAGCACTGCCCTGTCAACGAGATTCAATTACAATATACCGTAAACCCTACGCTAGCATTTTGCCAGGGGTATTTGTTTGATTTGGGCTTTAGGGAGGGGTTCTAATTATGAAGGGAGGGGCCTAGAAATTGGAAGGGTCGATACGTGGGAAGATTTGGTGGTGGGAAACACGTGCAGGGGGTCTTGCATGTACAAATGCACACATACATTCCCACACCTAAATGCACTTACAAAAGCACTAAGCTAAGTGTCCTTTTGAACTGTGGCTTATTTAGGGAGGGGGGGGGGGGGCTCAATTATGTGGCGGCGGGGCCAATAAATGACAGGCCAGGGTTTGGGGCTATTTGAGGGGGGGGGGGTAATTAGAGGGGGTGGCTTATTTTAGGGTTTACGGTAGGTGCTCACGCGGCCATTTACCAAACAGTCTGGAGCACTGCTATCATTGTGAGCGTACTTCTATGTGTTGTGTAGAGATACAAGCGTTTTGCGCAATCGCACGGTTTTCTGCAAAGCAAGTGCGCACACACCGACACACACACGCAAAACGCACAGTAAGAGACTAACGAAAGGACAACGCGCAAAACAAAACCATCGATGCAGGCCGACTATTATGCAGAGGTGTTGAATCATACCTGTAACTGGGGGAGGGGGGGGGGCGCACTATTTTTCCAACACCCCCAACTCCCCCCCACCCCCCAGAATTTTCCCAAGGGACTTTTACTCAGTCTAAAACGATAAAAGTGAGTAAATGTTGGTGTATTTCAGTGCTTTTCAGTGTTATATGAGCATAAAACCGCTAAATTACACTGTTTAGACCCTATTTATACCCATTTTTGACAAAAAAGCACCAGTACAACTCAAAAAATGGCCGGCTACCCCCACCTTTTGCTCCAGACATCCCCCCCATAATTTGGCCATTTACTCCCCCCCCCCCACTCTTCCAGACCCGGTTACAGGTATGTGTTGACTACACGATGCGCACAGCTCAGCAACAGGGAGGGTGGGCGACTTTGCCTTGGAAGGGCTGGCACAATGTCAAAAGCACACCCAAATACTCTGCGTGTATTTATGGTGGGGCGCTGCTTGCTTGCTTGAGCCTGAAGGGGAGGGGGGGGGGGTCCCAAGAAATCGTGCAAATGGCAGGAACCCACTACCCTACCGCTTCATTTATGCTTGGCATGGGGTTCTTCTGTCGGGATGCAGAACATGACATGGGCTGGCTCTGGCAGGGGGTGGGGGTGAATAAACTCGACGACATGTTTAGAGAGACCCCATTGCACGCGCTGTGGGTGGGCGGGGGACCTAATTGGCCAGCGTCGCTCTAACAAAAGGACAGCTTGATAGCGGGAGCTATTTCGGTGCCATCTGCGCGGAGGCGCGACGTCGCGTCTGCTCCGCGACGACTTCCAGAAGCTTCCGTTCTTCCTCCTCCTCCTCTGCCTCCGCCTCCTCCGACCAATCAGCGTCCTCGCCCTCCTCCTCCTCCTCTGGGGACCAATCGGCGATGGCCGCTACAAAAAAGTGTGCGCACTCAGCAAAGGTTAACGCTGCTCGGTAAACAGACGTCGGGGGGGGGGGGGGGGACGCGGCTAACGGCTAACAAGGAAGGGCAGCGCTAATAACACAAAGTTTACTGCACCTGTATGTACCCGCGCCAGGCCGAGGTGGGGGTGGGATGTAAATGGTGCCCCGCTCGAGTTCGTGGAGAGGGGTTCCGAGGTCACAAGGTGTGGGTGAAAAAGGAAGCATCCCGGACCCAAAAGTGGGGAGGGTGGTGTTGTCGATTTCCGACTGGGGTTCACCCAAGTATGGCGATGAGGATTTCGCCCGTGGAAAGGTCTGCAATTCTCCCACAGGGCGCAGCGAGTGCCACAACCCACAAAAACTCTACGCACTGTGTCTCAACAGCGCATCGACCGCAGTGTCGTCGGTTCCGTCGTCGAGGCTGAGCAACGAGGACGCGGCGTCGCTGGGGCCCAAAGTTCTCGCGCCCCGGACTATCAGGAGCCAATCCGGTCTTGGGACCTCGACCGGAGGACAGTCCGAGATGAGGCGCAGCGGAACGGCTCGCGATTCCGGCAGGTCCCTAGCCACCAAATCCAATCCGCAGGACAGCAGAGTCAGCTTGGAGAGAGCCGGCAGCTGGCGGGCGTAGGCGCACACGACGGAACTGTCGGCGTGCACTTGGCCGCTCAGATCCAGCTAAAACGAGTACGCACACCCCTAACTCACCGAGTGGTGTGGGGGGGGGGGATAGAAACATTCTAAGAAAGCTCCCCCACCCCCAGGTACACGTAAGGGTGTTCAAGGACCCAAATGTGGGGCGGGAGTGTAGCAGCTGTCCACGACGAGGGGGTTGATTTCACACTGGGAAAAGCACCAGCCCTCAAATTACCCAAAGATTATGTTTGAGTGCGCCCTCGAACAATATTCATTTTGCCCCTCCCAAAACCAAACCCTGGCTATGCCACCACCCCCTGCCGGTTCCAGGAATGCTCGCTCGCTCGCCTCTGTCAATTCTTTCGCCTGGGTCAGCTTCAGGAGCGTGTCTCGCTTTAACGCGTCCTCAATTCTCGTTGTCGCCAGGGACAGCTTGCTCAGCCGTCGACAGTTGTCAATTAGGGCGCCAATTAGCAGGTCGTCGACAGCCGCCGAGTTGTCGTCGAGCCGCAGCTCCGTCAGCGCCGTCAGCTCGGCAACGCCGCTAGTCGTCAGCAGCGATGAGTCAGCGGCGAAAGGATGCCGCGTCGCGGACAGGTGCAGTACACGCAGCTGCGACAGCGACCGACACACCGTCCTGAATGAAGTGTTCGCGTTCGTCTCGCAAATGTGAACGCACAGGCACACACGCACCGGAGTTGCCCACGCGCTGGTACGCACGCACGCGCACCGGGACGCACGCACTAGCACGCATGTGAGCGCACGCACGCACGCAGAGACCTGAGTGAGTCGGCGGTCAAGAGGCGACAATTGTCGAGTCGGAGATCCATCAAGCCAGGCGACTTGAGACAGAGATCGTCGATGGCGCGAGGCAACAGCTCATAGCAGTCGTTCAGCACTACCTGAATACACCAAGGCTTTCGCGATCGTATACAGGTGTTTCTCGAGTGCTACATTGCCATCTTGAGTGAACGGGTCCACGATTACTTCACTAAAAGACAACCCATCATAACGCCGGAGACCTTTTCTAGATTGCCGTTGAGCAGACGGAAGCAGCGGCCCCTGAGGCGCTTGGAGGAGCTGAAGTCGACGGCTTTCAGGTTGGGAGCGTCCCTCAGCAGCGCCCACAGGCACCTGTCGGACACGGTGGAATTTCGGCAGATCAGCTCGGTTAGACCAGCGTTCGCTTCGGCCAACGGACCGAAAGAAGCCCAGCCGCAGCTGGCGGCGCAAAGGCCGGAGAGATTCAGCTGAAAATCAAACGAGAACTAGAGAAATGCGGATAAAATTAAATTCGTTTAAGAGGGGCGCCAGAAGGGTGCGGGTACCACTACTTATTGCGAATGCAACTTCAAGACTAATGTTGACCATGGAGAAACAAAATCAGTGTACCCATTGTACTCAACGGCAGCAGAAAACACACGAACTATTGCGAAATACGCTTTCTTGGAAACCCGCCCTTAGTCGCGGTTCAGTGACGGTTAGTGTACATACGTGCGTGTATAACAGCAGCAGAGCAACACACACACACACACAGACACGTACGCGTCGTAAGTTCTGACAGCGATTGGCGATGATCGACAGCGAGAGGTCGTCCAGGAACATGCCCACCCACTCCAGGTCCAGACATGTCAGGTTCGCGCCGCACCTACATGGATCTAGACATCTACATCGAAAGGCTTGTTCAGTACACGTTGTTGTTGTTGTTGTTCTTAGGTTTGAGGCGACGCTAGGAGGTCGTCAATGGCCCATATTACTTTCGGAACGACGCCATCTGTAATCGAGGGCAGCGACGGCACGAGAACAATCCATTGAGAGGGAAGTCCTCGATCTAGTGGGTTCCATCAAGAATGGAACACAGGACCGAGCGCGCAAGAGGCCGATTCTCTACCACCACTAGGCCATACACTTCCCTAGGTGCACCTAGACAGCAGGAACGCCGGAAAGCAGACGGACCTGTCGCCATCCACCACAACTGTAACCGGGGGGGGGGGTCCCCCACGAAGGGGTCCATCCCCCACGCCAACAGGGCTGACCCAGTCACAGACAGACAGGCATAATTTCGACAATAGTAACTGGTGGTGCTGGAAACAAGAGGTCGTCACACAATTCCTCCCGCACCTTCTCAGTACGGCGCCCAGCACGCGGTTGTTCATGGAACGGATTCCACAGTGGGCGGACGAGGCGACGTCGAATGACAGATGCTTTTCTTTCGTCCACGCCTGAATGCGCCCTTGAAGTCTCTCTCACCCAAACCCCTCCAATCCCAACATACCCGCAACTGAGGGGTTCCACTCCCATACTATTTTTCTGCACACACACACACACACACACCCTAGTAAAAACGGCCAGCTACCAGACGCCTATGGTGCAATCTACACCCCCGCCTTTCCACTCTACCAAACCGGTTACAGGCGTGCGCCCCAACCGAACGAACCCCCAAATTTTCGCTGGCGGACAACTACTGATATCACTCACGAGCGCCGACATCTCTAGCCATCTCTTGCTGACGCGCTCCACTCTGACCCTCTGCCAGGGGTCGAGTCGGCGCAGCAGCGCCACGAACGCGCTCTCGTCGGCCGAGAGAGCCGCAAAGCGATGGTGGGCGTCGACAGGCGACGTCGACAGGCGGCCGTCTTCGACGTCGTCGTCGTCGGCAGACGCGCCGAGTCGAGCCGAATCACTGCCGACAGCGTCGGCGCGCGGAGTGCCCGCCATCGACGAGCGACGACTCGACGCGCCGCCCGCAGACTGGTACTGAGCGTGGGAGAAATATTCGCAAGGTGATGAGTAACAATCAATATCTACGTACCAAAGTGTGGTTGAGGAGTGGGACACTGGAAGGGGAGAGATACCCGCTTGGAATAGCGAGGACGGGCGCCTCCAGTTGCAGGCATGAGCAGTGGTAGTGGTGGTGGTGGTGCAAGATGCGAACGTGCTACAGAGCAGCGGGCGTGCGTGCGTGCACGGAGAGGGAGCGGTGAGGCGTCGCTCGCGGTCGAGTGGTTCAACTCCCGCCACGAATCAATCCATTTGTGCCGCAGGATGCCCGCTCTCTTCGCCCACGGTGTTGGGCGCTGCGGGGTTCGACCCGAAATCCGTGCAGGGTGGACGGCCCACCATAGGTGTAGATTGGGTCAAAAGCCAGGGGGGGTGGCTGGGGGTTTCGAGGGGGGGGTCTCCCGCCATCCTGCGGGGATCGAAAATTTTAGAGGGGTGGTCGAAGTGGAAGATTTCGCACCAAAATAGCGAGTAAATCGGAGCTTTTTGGTCGAAAAATGTGCAAAAACAATGCCTTAATAGCTTTTTGAGCGTTTTTGGGACACACTACACCAGGGTTGCATAAAAAAAAAAAATTTCAAGTTTTTTTTTTAAATTAAAAAAAAATTTTTTTTTTAAAAAAAAAAATTTTTTTTTTAAATTGACTTAGGTGCCATCATTGGTGCCAAATACCTGTACTATAAGATACTTTTAGCCTATTAGAGTGTCAAACACAAGTACTAGTGCTTCCCTAAAGCCTTTAGAAGCATATTTAGCATCGTTCTAGTCAAATGGTGACAAAGCCGCTGCCTCTAAATGGTCGTGTACGGTATCGCACTATGTTGGGAACCAGTTGGGAACCCCAAAAAGAGCTTAGTTTTGGTGCTAATAAGCAAGTTTATGCATGAATAACACCTAATTGTACCATCTAAACACCATTTAAACGCCTTTTTGCCACTCAAAAGCTAAATTTTACCCAAAAACAGAAAATTTTTTTTTTTTAATTTAAAAAAAAAAATCCAACTTTTTTTTTTTAAAAAAAAAAAATTTTTTTTTTTTAAAAAAAAAACTTTTTTTTTAAAATTGTGCAACCCTGCACTACACTGAAACGGAAGCAGAAAAACGCATCTTTATCCAAACTTTTCGATATTGGCGAAATCCAGGGTGGGTCGCTCCCGCAAAATAGCAGGATGGTCTTGGCCAGAGGGGGGGGGCTGACCCCTCCCCCCCCCCTCTACACCGCCCCGAGCCCACCTTTCCTCGCTGGAGGCCGCGTGAGTGTGATTCAGTGATACTCCCCGCCACCCCAATGTCTGACACGGTCTATGGCTGCACCACCCCACTTAAAATAGTACACAGCACGACTCCAAGTTCCCGTCCACGCACCAGCTCGACGACGAGCACCTTGGCGCAGAGCTTGAGGTCGGCTGGCGTGGCGGCCAGCGCCCTCGCCGCCCCGTCCGCGTCGCGAAATTCCACGATAGCCACCCCTTTAAGGCGACGGTGGCTTTTCTTCGAACCGCGCCCCGGCAGCGTCGCGAAGCCCTGGGGACGCCCTTTTCGTTCAAAGCGCACCACTTGTGTTCCGTCCGTCACATACGCGTCTAAGAGAATTTTGAGCCAGGGGAATTCACGAAATTTGTTGAAGAAGAGAGGAGGGTGTGGGTGGGCAGGGGATCGGCATTTTCGGCTAGCACGCATAGAAGTGGTAGTCTTCAAGCAAAGAAGAACGTAAATGACACTAAAAGGAAGGAATCTGGCAGCCGTTTCTCTGCAAGCTATTGAGCATAAAATGTAAAATGGATGTTTACAAAGGAACTGCGAATGGATGGGCTTTCGGTTCCGAAGGGGGGATATCGCCAATCGGGATATCCGCTCAGTGGGTGTACTTCATTATTTTTGACAGTACCTTCAGTCCAGCCCCCCCCCCTCGCCCACCTGGTTGTGCGTCGTCCCGTATGGCAGATTGCAGGCGGCGACGCGACCGAATTTGGCGAAGAAGGACGCGAGCTGCGTCGACGTCGCCTCCATGGGCACGTGCGACACGAGGACGCGACAGCCGCCGCCTGCGCTGTCGGCGCTGCACACTCTGCTGCTGACCGCACCTAAGCAAGCAGGCACTCTAAAGGATTTTTCTCTCAAACAGGTAAACTGTCGCGCACGAGAGAAAGGGAGAAACACGAGCACGCTGCATGTGCTGGGTATATGGTGCTCGTGCATGTATTAGATGGTATAAAGGAAAAAGTCCATAAAAAATGAGTTAGACTTTTGACGATGCATATCAAAATCCATCCGCAACCATAGGTGGGCTCAGCAGAGCAGGGAGGTCTAGACGTGGGGGTTTACCCTCCCCCCCAGGGCTATAGCCGTCCCGGTTTTTCTTGCGAGAGCAACGCTCCCCTGGCCATCGCCATTCTGAAAAATTTGCGGGAAACCCTCTCTCAATATTGAAAAAATTGGATAAAGATGCATGTTTTTGTTTGTCTCACTGTAGTGTGTGACCCAAAAACGCTGGAAAAGTGCTATCTCGACTTTTTTGACCGATTTGGACCTTCACACGTTATTTTGGTGCAAAATCGTCCATTTTCGACCCGTCCCCACCACAATTTTCAATCCCAGACATCTTACCCGGAATGGCTCTAGACCCCCCCTCCCCTCAAAACCCCCAGAGACCATAGGTGCTACCATGCTGATTGGTCCAAAAGCCAGGGATCGGTCGGCCGGTCGGTCGGTCGGAATGTCCGGGATCGGAAATTTTGGTGGGGGGGGGGGGTTGCCGAAGTGGAAGATTTCGCACCAAAATAACGCGTAAATCGGTGCTTTTTTGTCCAAAATGTGTCAAAACAACGCCTAAATAGCACTTTTTAGGGGTTTTTGGGTCACACTACACGGACACAAAACACGCATAATTCCATTAGTTTTTCAATCATGAGAGCGGGTTTCCCGCAACTTATCCAGGATGGCGATGGCCAGGGGGGGGGGGCGGTCGCTTCCGCAAAAAAAGCGGGACGGCCTGGGCCAGGGGGGTGACCCCCCCCCCCCCCCCCCGAGCACACGACTGCCAGAGACCCCCCCCCCCTGTCTTTTGGCCCAATCTACACCATAGGTGCCCACGGAAATTGGGCCAGGGGAGGGGTAAATGGCCATTTTTTTTCGAAGGCAGGGGGTGGGTAAACTGGGCAATTCGGGATACTTCCCACAGGGTGGGTGGGTGGGTGGGTGGGTGAGTGAGTGTCATGCATGGTCGATCACTGCAATGCAGCAGCACAATGTATGAATGTACATGGTATTCTGGTAAGAAGAAGAAGAAGATGGCATGATGGTAGCCTGTGTTCTGCGATGAAGACACAGTAGACAACCACAGACAGAACTGCAAGTGCAACGGCGAGAGTCACAGCACAGTCATCACATGTGTGTTTGATGGCCTAGCCTAGTCGAATCAATGTGATGGACGCCTGCGTCTACGTCCTGGCACAGCAGAACGTCCTCTGGCTTGGTTGTATACAACCTGCAGGCCAAGAACGTCAGTTTCACTTTACTGTGGACTGCTGTCAGGTGAGCTTGCACCTTGGTGTGCATCTGGCACACCATCGTAGTCACAATTTGGTGAGAGAACAGCCACTGAGGAATGGGCTGAAACTGTAGAGGAGAAAGGAGGAACCATTCAAGTTGCTGGTTCAGCAGCAGACTCCACAGAAGGCTCAGCAGTAGGCTCAGCATCAGCAGCAGGTTTAGCAGCTATGTACTGCAGCAACAGGTTCACCACATTGTGGGCATAGATGGGCATAGCCTGGGCCAGCCCAGACATGCCCGGGCGGAAATCATGAGGGATTTCGCATATCGCATGGGTTTTGGGGAGGATTTCGCAGTGCGCAGCGCTGTGCAAAACAATTGTTGGGGATTTTGCAGCACTTAGACAAGAAATTTGAGAAGAGACTTCGCCATGAACAGCACTGTGACGATTCTGTCAAATATATAGGTCAGTCAGTAGATCATTATTTGGGAGTTCGCAAAACCTCTCCTCATAATGACATTTGTCATAGCGAAAGCGCATAGTGTGGTTTGCAGATCTGTCTAGGGATTTCGCAAAATAGGTAGAGCGCATTTGTTCGGGACAAACAGATATCACCTCAATGTACCTCACAATTTAATAAATGTAGCTAATTATTGCATCGTACTGCAGAACTGCTCTGCAGACTGATGCAGACTGCTTTGTGACACAGTTGCTTGGGAGCTGGCAGCAGTCCACTGACACAGTTAGATAGAAGTCGCCTGATGCAGTTGCTTGGGAGCTGGGCTGGCACCAAGTAATTTGGAGGCGCCTGGCTGTCTACTGACGCAGTTGCTTTCACGCAGTTTCTACCAAATTAACTGCGCCGCAGGCGAAAATTTGGCCATTTCTATGTCTCGCCAAGCATTCTTCTTTAAAATTAACGGTAAAGGGCGGTTGTGGTTTGCTAAGAATTTTAATACTACCTGGCTCACAAGAGGGTGAGTGGCATGCTCACCACAGCGCCACAGGCACTTTTTTCACATATTGGAGCATCAACCTAAGGGAATCCTATATCCTGGCCCAGAACGATTCCCTAGTCCAAGAAGAGTGACCTGTACGCTCAGTCGCTCACCCACCATAGCGCCGCAGGCAAAATTTTTGCGCGTATGGGTAATCTAAAGTAAGAGTGCGTTAATCTAAAGTTAACAAATAGACATCTTCTAAACCTGCTTGGCCACCCTAGTGCCCTGCACACCGGTACCTAGAAAGAGGCTACACAGGAGGATGCTACATAACGTATACGTACATACAGGTACATACTACTAGTAGTATGATACTACGCGTCTTTGGGTGTCCATTGGAACAACAAAAATCAATAAACACTATACGAACAAAATCGATAAACGCGCAACCAAGTCAATAACGCCAAAGTAAAGTTATGTACATACAACAGTTGCGCGGCTGCATTGCACTAATTGTCTATAGAGATGGGGAGGGGTATCCCGAAAATCCCGATTTGGTTTCGGGATTAGGTAGCCCAGGGGGAGGGTAATCCCGAAAGTCTTTCGGGATAGGCTCTTACAGGGGAGGGGTATACCCCCCCCCCATGGGCACGTATGATCTACACCTATACAATGTCCCTAGCTTCCACACTGTACGTACCGTACAAACGTACTATAAATACGAGTTACCGCATTTCTCATGCGTTTCTTTCTCATCCGTTTGACGCATCAAGGCGGGCAGGTGCCGACGGTACCGCATAAAGTCGACGGCCGACTGCGAGAACGTCCGCCTAAGGTCGTCCTCGTCAAGCCTTAGGCTCATCTAAGGCCTTTCTGGGCCGCGTACCTAATGCGTCCGATGCTGAAGAACTTGGCGCGGCTCACGAATGAGGCAAACGCCTCCCCCAGATCGTTGAGGCCCTTTTGACTGGCGCTGCCGTGGCCCTGCAGTCGCCGCAGCGTTAGGAACAGTTCCGACCGTTGCCTGCCCCCAGCTGTAGGGGGCCGAGGCGGCCGCCCCAAGGCAGCATCCATCATGGGACACGACGCCGAGATCGGCTATTGCTAATTGATGCATCCGCTTTTTCATTGTTTGGGCTATCACTATCTGCTATTTGGGCTGTCCACTATGTTTTTTCGAACGATACGGTACGTGTAGTTTCAGGCTATTCAGGTTTCAGGTAGGCGCCAGTGGCGTAGCCAGGCCTTGATTTCGGGGAGGAGGGGAGATTTCAATTCAGGTAAAATGCTCAATTTTGCAACAGGGGGGGACCCTGACGAATTTTTTGGACATTGCGCCATTTCGGCTAGGGAAGCTTCAGACACTCTCCCAACAAGTCTGTTTACACGCTATGCTCTCATTTGCCTGACTACATTCACCAAAGCGTTAGCAATGTGGTCAAAACGGCCGAATTCTGTGCTGAAAATAGCGCCGCAGGCACATTTGTGGTGACGAGCTTTACACGGTTTTTAGTGCAAAACAATGCGCCACAGGCAAAAATTTGGCTCTTGAGTGTCGTTTTCATCATTATTTGCACGCAAATTTAAAAAAAATGCACAAATTAGCACGTTGCAACAGGGGGTACCAAGCTGAAAAATTTGAGCTTTAGATGATTTCGGAGAGGGAAGCTTCCCCCTCCCCAACCCCTTGGCTACGCCACTGGTAGGCGTGCGAGTGTGGCTGTGTGTTGTAGTGGTTAGCATCCTGGACCAGAGTCCCTGAGACTGGGTTCGAATCTCAGCACTGCAATCGCCTTTTTTCCACAACTCTTCTATTGCTTTGGCGTACCGTGTCGTGGATAAAACTGTAGCGGATAGCCCAAATAGCGGATAGTGTGTAGCCCAAACAATAAAAAGCCGATGCAACGGTGTCAGTGAATGGGGGTCGGGCCGAAACGCCAAAAGAATATCGAACAATATCGAACAATATCGAACAACATCGAACAATATCGAACACCAAAGTATATCAAAAAATGCTGTAAACGCGCAATATCGACAAGTTTCTGTTTAGGACAGTTTTGCGACCCAAGTTTACAATAGAAAGAAATTATCCACAATTAAGTAGTCGTGATGGTTTGATTAGGTGCGTCACTTTTTGATAAAATGACATTCTTGGTAATCAACCATATAGCGACTGCAAGGTTCGTGGAATTATGCGCACCTCACCGTTCATCTAATACACCGACCGACGGTGTACTAGATGTGTACACGATTTTCAATTTGATGCGTATTCGTTCAGAAAAGGTCTGCGTTTCATGGCTAGATTAAGCAAACAAACAAAAAGACGAGAATTTGTTTGCAGTGTGGCGCGTGTCATTTAGAACCAATCCTCTGCGACGGCCCGCCCTAGCCATGAATTAAATCTGTAACGTTTTCCCAGAAATGAAGCGGTACAGTTCGACTTTGCTGGCGTTCTGACGACTACTTGCGAGGCGCCGCGTTGTTCCCTGCGCTGGCACCTGCGGAGAGCGGTTTCCGCAGGGCTTTCAGCCAGCGGAAAGCGATCCAGTGACCCACGACGACTACCCGGATGCCGCTGGGGGAGAAGGCCTGTATTGCAGAGGTACAAATCGCGTATCATTGCGAAGCTGTTCATGTACATAGCAATGTGCCTGCGCTGCACATTCAAATGGGGAGTGTTGTGAGGGCTCAATTACAGTGTCGTAGTGAATCCACCGGGCAACATGTCCAGTGTTCAGGACGCACTCGCGTAAGGGGGGGGGGTGGTTGTTTGGTGGGGTGTGGGGTGGGTTTGGGTGGGTGGGGGGGGGGGGGGGTTGGTGGGTGGGTTGGTGGTTTGGTTTTGCTGGTGTTGTGTGTTTTTTGTGTTGCTGCTCTCTTTGTCCGCTTTCGTTTCGTTTGTTTTTTTTGTCCTACGCATTCAAAACCGTTTCTGCAACTGTTGCGCGTGAGTCTTGGCACCCCGAATCACAGCAATTTTTAAATTGTCGTGGTTCTACAGCGTAGAGCATTCATTATCGATTTTTGCTTTTGGCGCTCTCGCCTGCATTTTGGTGTTCCCGCCCTGCTTTGGCGCTCCTTGGCGCTGCTTTTTGGCGCTTCGGCTCGGAACCGTTGAATGCAGCACACGTTAAATGCAGCACACGTTGTACGTGATAAAGGATGCAGGCATGCAAGCAGGAAATGTATGCAAGCAAGTTGAATTCCGCAGCTTTTTCTTGGCTTAAGGGTGGGCTTAGGCTTAGGCTTTGTATTAGGCTTAGGTTTTTGCATAGGCTTAGGCTTTGCTTAGGCTTAGGTTTTTGCTTAGGCTTTAGCTTAGGCTAGGCTTTGCTTAGGCTTAGGCTTAGGTTTTTGCTTAGGCTTTAGTCTTAGACATAGGCCGCGAAAGTCGACTTGCCTGAATACTTTACCTGCCTGCATTCTTTATCATATACAACGTGCTGCATTTTACGTGTGCTGCATTTAAGCGTAACCGATGCAACGGATACACAGCGTTCGAAAAAGACACCGCCACCGCGCCACAAATTGTCACCGCACTGCCCCGCGCCGCTCCGTTGTCGATCGTCTGTGACGAGAATTGCCTATTAGACGTCGAAACTGACACCGAACGGAACGATTCATGTACATTTTGGGTATAACTGCCAGCCTATTTTGCATGCGAACACACCCACGTTGTCAGTTGATTTTTGTGCCTTTTTTAATCCCATTTTGCAGCACACAACATTTGCCACTGGTGCACCGAACGCAACCTCTACGCTTCGCATCATGTAGCGGGCGGCTCGCAGGCGCGACGCATGAGGAGAGCGCTGCACTCACAAATGTTTCTGACAGACGCTGGCGCGCCTTGGGCGCCAGGCACGCCCTGTCGAAAGCGAGGAGGACGGGCGAAAAACACCTGCGAAGGCAAAATACCCGTTTGAATACAGTGCCAGACCGAAATAAGTGCGCCAATGCAGAATGCAAACACGCGGTGTTAGGTGCGCCTACTATTCCACTTGGGTACTGTACTGCGGCGCGCTTTGCCGCCGCTTTTTAAGCAGCACGTCATCATTATGCGGTCACATTTCTCTTCTCTGTGTGAGCCAATCTCTCTCTCTTTCTCTCTTTGTGGACTCCTCTTTCATCGCATTCGCAGGCAAGGACCGTCGCAGGTCAGTGCAAGCAGACATGCACACCGGTTTACTGAACTTGGTGTACGGTAGTTTGATTGTCTTGAGAGACGGGGGGCGCCGACCGACACTGTAGGACCGGAAACAACTCGTAGGTGACACAGCCCTATGGCCGTTAACTGGATTCCAAGATCGCTGACAATGGGCGTTGTTGTTCTGCCGCGAGGCAAGCTGGGCCCCACCTGGCACTGATTTTTGGCCGAAGCCACGGTACAATCCGAGACCGGAGCAATTGTGGGTTAACCCTTTGCCCAAGGGGGTTTCCGTGGTTTTGCCCAGCAAGGAATCGAACCCCCGACTTCGCGGTCAGCAATCCAATCCATTGTGACGTGCCACAATGTTTGTTTTTCGGATGAGCGCGCCTCGGATTATAAAGTCAAGTATAAAAGCTTGACTGTACGGTAAGCATAAGTAGAGTCGGCACAGTGTAGAGACAGCAAGGGTCCAACTATATACAAAGGTGTTGATATCAGTGGGGAATGACTGCAAGCCAGCGTCACGGTCACTGCTGTGTTCAGAAACAATGCAGGGAGCTATCAAGAAAGTGACGACGTTGACGGCTGGCGGAGTTGGGGGCCCTATGGATGGCACCATGTGAAGTGTCGGCCACGAGCGCGAAAGAGACAGAGACCACTGACAAGATTCAAGTAGACATCTGAACCAATCAATAAATTAATCGATCAATCAATCATTTCAATGAACATGATCACGGTGCAGTAGATCCATCCACACACCAATACAAGTCCAGTTCGTTCGTTCGTTCGTTCGGCGGGACTTGACAAACTGCTCTACGCTGTAATAAGCGCTGGTGTTTGCAGAACTATAACGTTGTTGTTGTCGGATTAGGGGCAACCCTAGGAGGCCGTCAATGGCCCATATAGCATACCCTTCTCCATGACGCCTTCCAGTCTAGAGCCGCATAAATAGCCAAAGACATTCGGAAGAACGCCATCTGTGATCTAGGGCAGCGGACGGATGTATGTTGGATTTATGAGGGCGTCCATGGCAAAATCGACCACGGATTTAAATAAAAAAATAGATTTCCTTTAAATTGTGACCAAAACGTACCCCCATAGGCACTGTGTGGCATGCCACATTTCGTTTGGCTCAAAGCCGTTTTAAGTCTAAAATATAAATTTTTTAAGTTTGCGTCAAAAATTCGGAGCCTTGGACGCGCCCCCATTCTTTGGCCCATTTCTCACGTTTGCTCACCGGAATCGGAGGTTCCCATATGTGCCTACATAGTAGACACCTGCCACTTGGTGGTAGCACGTGCATTCGCCATTACGTCCACCCAGCTGGCGGCAGGCGGAGTGCAAAATGGCGAAGGAACAAAAGGTCGAAAATTTGCCTGCGCACGATGGATTTTTGAGCTTTATGTCTCATTCGATAGCGTATGAAGGGTCTGCGCAAGAGTTATGGCCGAAAAACCTCATTTTCAGCCATTTTTTCGTGTTTTTTCGCCATTAACTTCCCTAAAATCAGTAGCAGGCTTTCCAATTTACATCTGCGTTGTGTCTCTATGGGCCCCCTACATGTATCGAGCCTCGCTGAAAATTGACAATTCTCATGCATTTTTAAACATTTTTGTAACTTAAGAGTCTCGCCACAATTATATGCCAGACCAAAACTAAGGGTCCATCCAGCGTCAGCGTTTCCAAAGCGGTCAGCGCTTAAACTGCCAATCTACACATAGTGCCCTATTGTCCTTTAGCTGTACGTTTGGGCAGCGTCCAAATACGCGACACGCAGGCGACAAATTCCATGGTACATTCTAAGTACACTAAAAGCGCACTATGCAATGTAGATGCAAACAAGCAGCATCAATCAACATTGCAAACGCTGTACCTCATCAAGTACATACCGCAGACTCTCTATTTAGCCCCCCCCCCACTCTGAAGGCCTCTCAGTTTATTAGCCTCCCCCCAGCTCCAGTTGAACTAGCCCCTTCTAGAATAAATTCAACAATTCCCTCCCTACCTCCTTGTGTGTCAATTTGTTACACCCTCCAATTTGTATGATTGTCCGGCCTCCACCTGCATACAACCTAAACGAAATATCGAGCTATACGTACCAAATGGCTGATTGGAGAATTAATGGTATTTTGCACTGAACTTTGCCTGAATTTTGCCTATATGTAGTCGCTGTATTGAGTTTGGACGTGCTGCAGTCAAGCTTGGTTAAAAGTCATTCACTTTTTGAGAATGTTGGAGCACTATCCCAGCGAAAAAAAACACGCAAAAGTTGTGCAGTAGTGAGAATCGAATGCCTTACCCTCAGGGAGGTTGCCTAGAGTATTTGGCCCAGTGCCTTAGCCAAAATGTTCGAATTATTTTTAAATTATGCAGTATTTCCCGAAAGTTGCTGTATTAATTTTTTTTTAGGGACCTTTTGTGATGTGGAAGCATTCTCTCATCTGTCACTGCGTAGGTTTATATGGTTTGACACACCAAACATTTTTGGACAAATTTGACAACGTTTTTTTTCTACAAAAATTCCAATTGAAAACACTATTTCTTAAATGTGTTCTTTAATTGCACAGGCCTTGCCTTGCGACAGTGCTGTGACATGCTTTGGACCCGCCTTTACGTATGTGGAGTGGTGTGAACTCCATGTATTAAGGAGCAATTGTTACAACCATGCCCACTCAACACTGCATCCTTACCTTGAACCCCATGGTCTGTCACTGTATTCGTGTATACACGTACAAGCTTTGATGTGTACAATAGGGTCTGTGAGCGTGTATTTGCTGCTCTTCAACGGTCCTAAATTACTCATGTTGCCTATGCAACACGTGCGAGATGGCATGTGAAACTGCAATTTACAATTGCACTAAATCTTTTAAAATGCATGAGAATTGTCAATTTCCAGCGAGACTCGATACATGTAGGGGGCCCATGGAGACACAACACAGACGTAAATTGGAAAACCTGCTGCTGATTTTAGGGAAGTTAATGGCGAAAAACCACGAAAAAATGGCTGAAAATGAGGTTTTTCGGCCATAACTCTTGCGCAGATTGAATGCCAGGCATAAATTTTGGACCCCAGATAGGTCCATTCATACGCTATCGAATGAGACATAAAGCTCAAAAATCCATCGTGCGCAGGCAAATTTTCGACCTTTTGTTCCTTCGCCATTTTGCACTCCGCCTGCCGCCAGCTGGGTGGACGTAATGGCGAATGCACGTGCTACCACCAAGTGGCAGGTGTCTACTATGTAGGCACATATGGGAACCTCCGATTCCGGTGAGCAAACGTGAGAAATGGGCCAAAGAATGGGGGCGCGTCCAAGGCTCCGAATTTTTGACGCAAACTTAAAAAATTTATATTTTAGACTTAAAACGGCTTTGAGCCAAACGAAATGTGGCATGCCACACAGTGCCTATGGGGGTACCTTTTGGTCACAATTTAAAGGAAATCTATTTTTTTATTTAAATCCGTGGTCGATTTTGCCATGGACGCCCTCTTATATATACCTACCTAGAATCGAACCCAGGGCGCAAGAGGCTCATTCTCTACCACTACGCCATTGGCTGTCCACGTAGAGCTATGAACACGTTCAGCTAGAGCTATAAATAAACACGCGGTCATGACCAAACTTGGGTAAAAAAAAACAATTTTCATTTTTTTTAATCAGGGTGTACGCGGCAGCGTACAACCCTAATATGTGAGCACTTCCTCAATGCGGTTTGTTGAATTTTCAGTCGCTTATAACTCTTGATTGCCTGAACGGATTGTGGCGAACGATAGCTCAAAAGAACCGCCTTCTAGACCGGAATCGAATGAGCCATCCCGCGTTTTGGTACTCGAACGCGTTAAGACAAATTGTGCAAAAATGTTCCAAAAAAGTGGTGTTTTTTTTTATGTTCTGCACACACTTTTGGGGTCGCCGCTCTGGAATGCTACTGTTGATTGGGACGAAACTTGGCGTGAGCACGTAGTATATGATGGCAATTTTGTGCCCCTAGGTAAATTTATCTAGGTGCTTCGGATCTATAGTTATGGCCGATTTGGTCATTTTTCGAAACATAGTCGTTTTATTTTGGCCAAAATCCGACAAGAGTAAAAGTCGAAAAAAAGCCGAGTAAACCCCCAAATGTTTTTTGATTTTCGTGAACAGCTTTACAAAGAATGTCTGGGGCGCTTGCATGACATTTGAAATTCTAACCACATAATGAGATATTGGGTACCAAAATTTCGGCAAATCCGACCAAAAAAGTTTGTCACCTATAGGCGCTTCAACCGTTCGTGACACCGCTGTGCTGTAATGGCAAAAGTTAATCGTACGGACTTGGAATAGGTTACTTTTGACAAATGGGAGCGCTCCGATGCCCGTGTCTCTGTCAGCCCTCTTCGAAAGGCCATTTTTTAGGTGTTTTGTTCCAAAAGTTTGTTAGCTATAGACGCTTCAACCGTTCGTCGCAGAGCTGTGCTGTAATGATCAAAGTTACTCGTCTGGACCTGGAATAGGTCACTTTCGAGAATGGGAGCGCTCCGATTTCCATGTTTCGCAGCTCGACCCTCTTGGCGCACCCCATTTTGGGCAAAATTTGAAACTATGATCGTGCATTATTTTTCATTTCCTGAACGAACTCTGGCGCGTGATAGCTCAAAAGAAGCGCATTCAAAGGGGGATGCTCCACATCAAAAAATGAAATCGCCGGAGGGACTCTTGCTACATGCCAGCTATGGTTTACGGGGCACATTCTTCTTTTTACCATGTTCCCTAAATCAAGAGGTCGCTGGTTCGAATCCCAGTAACGCCTGCCTGTGCCTTTGCACGTGTCCCCTTGGGACACCCATCAGCGTTGCTTTACTGCAGTGTCTCCAGTCCATTCCACATTTTTTGTCTCTTTTCTAGGTTCTTTTACGAGAATTTTGGTAATTTTTTGAGCTGGGAAAAATATTTATGGACGAATGCTCGCTACAGCCCCTGATACATGAAAATGACACATCTGGACACCCGCACGCACGCACGCGCGCGCACGCACGCACGTACGCACGCACGCACGCACGCACGCACACACGCACGCACGCACGCACAATGTGTACAGTGGTACACGCTTTTCATAAGCTTTACGGTGCAACACTGAGCATGCGTCCGTTCTGGTCTGCTGCTGTGGGTTTGTATGTGTGTGCGTGCGTGAGTTTTTGATTAATCTTTCTTTTACGAAAAAACACTGTATTAAGGAAAATTTTGCAGGTGGCTGCAGAAAAAAAAGGAGAATATGTGACGCTCCTTTAGGCCCAGTTTGAAAAAACGCGGTATTAAAAGTAGCCACTTCATCAGATGATCAACTTCAGTTTGGACAAACCGTGTATAATCGAACCAAGCGCAGCAACACGTCACATATTCGGCGTTTGTTGTGCGAGCCATCGCACACAGCCACAACACTACCACTATCAATCCACCCTCACAAACTCTTTCATCTCTCTGACGATGCGCATCATTCATTAGGCATCGTATGGATGGACAGGGCACACAGCCAAAGATTCTGCATAAATAATTTCGCTACCCTGCCCATCTTAAATTTTTAATATGTGGCTTGCCCTTACAGTAAGTGATATGCACCATCAATTCACGATCTTGAGTACCAAGTACATTGTATACCCTACATTCAATCTTCGATTCTCGTTCATCTTTGTTCCGCTTCTGTTAGCCTGTGCCTATGACGGACGGAACTGCCATCTGTAGACGTCCAGTCAAGGACAAGGCCCGCTCTCGTCTCTGAGTCCAAGGAATGGAAGGCCTCGGTCCTCATGCAGCCTGGACTGCCTTTCCAGTGATCCAAGCGAGCACAACAAACGCCGAATATGTGACGTGTTGCTGCGCTTGGTTAGATTATACACGGTTTGTCCAAACTGAAGTTGATCATCTGATGAAGTGGCTACTTTTAATACCGCGTTTTTTCAAACTGGGCCTAAAGGAGCGTCACATATTCTCCTTTTTTTTTGCAGCCACCTGCAAAATTTTCCTTAATACCTGTGCTTCCGTCAACAGTAACCGTAACCGTAACCGTACCAAGTAACCGTCAACAGAGTTCCATATGTGGTTGGGCCTTTCTCACGCCAAAAATAGCGACTCGACTTGATCGCTCAACTCTACTCAATTGTGGTTATACCGCCATTGTTCCGCACTGTTTACGAGCGAGCGCGCGTCATGCACCGTTACACCCTAAGTGGTTCGCATTCGAAACAGGTTGCTGTTGGGCACAAGGCCAACACTGTCTGCGTGAATTACGCCCGCTCAACCCACTCATCGTTGTGGAGTGGCGCGTAAACAAGCGATATAACCTAAATGGAGATTCGCACGATTGACGCCGAGCGCCAGGACAGCTGCGCAAACGTAAGAGGCCGGTGTTGTCGAGGAAGAGAGTTTCAAATCGGCTCGAATTGTGAGCTGTGCGTTTCTCCTGGGCCCGTATTCGTAAATATAAACAGAGTACGTACAAAGTCATAAACAAAGTAAGTAGTTGGAAATATAGAAAGTACCGTAAATCCTCCAATAGTGCCCCCGGGGCACTATTTCTTCAACCTCTCCTTACCCGGGGGCACTATTGGAGGGGGGGCACTATTGGAGGGGGGGCTTCTATTATTTCAACCTAAAAATTTTGAATGGTAATGCTAGTTTCGCTGTCAAAATTGCCGATTTTTCGGTGATTTTGATCACTTTTGCCACATTTAATGGTTGATTTACCGTTAATAGTTGCTGAAATTGGTTAGTAGTAGTGTGTATACACGTTATAAATGTACCAACCACTATATTTTTGGCCATAAAAGGCACATGGCACAACATACCCCTTACCCCCGGGGGCACTATTGGAATGGGGGGGCTCTATTATTTCAACCTTGCCGTACCCGGGGGCACTATTGGAGGGGGGGGGCACTATTGGAGGGGGGGGGGGGGGGGGGGGTTGTACTGGAGGATTTAATGTACCTACATAGGTATGTAGTTGCAACTACAATTAGAACTTTCTCAAAGTTGGTATTCATAAGCAAGTTCTCTAACTATAGAAATTACCACCTAGTTGCAACTACTTTACTTACTACCCCCTAATAAAGGCAGCATGGTCTTGCAGCGATGCTGCATGAACAGAGAGAGTGTGCTCGCATTTCCGAATGAATTACGGTGCCGCTTCAATGGAAATTCAACAAAATCTACTACAATTGAAGTAATTGAATGCAATCAGTATAATAGCAGCAGCTACTGCGAGGCAGGTGGATAAGCGATCAATCTATCGTGAGCAGCCGGCTCTGTCCGACCATAGATGGTATGGAAATGTGGAGTTGGTCGTTATCTGATTGGCAATCTCGCTGATTGGCTCATGTTTATGACATTCAGAGACATATATTCTCTTCATTCCTCAGTCAACCAAAATAGCTGAAAGTGCTTCCGAAAAGTGCAAGTCCAGTTAGTAAACCTTGAGTTTTACCACCTAATGACTAGTTGCAACTATGGTAGGTTGTAAATAGTACATACTACGTCTAGGAATTCCATCAGCATCCTACTACATACCTACCTAGTTTATAAGAAGTTGCAACTACCCTGGTAAGTAGTATGTACTACGTTTATGAATACGGGCCCGCGCCAACAGTGAACGAAACGGATTCCAAAAGAAGCTAGGTAAGGTGGATAAGGAGGTTGTAAAAACGCGATAAGTCCCTGCCCAAACTGCTGATGTCTCCGTTGGTATGCATTGTTGGAGGCAGGTTGGATTCCCTCTGACTTTCGTACACATTTGCAAGCCAAGGAGCATTTTGAAGGCTTTCCTCAAACCGGCTGTTGTTATGCCCTGTGAAATCGCCTTTAGATCTTTCGCAGACGACGAAGATGCGACTCACGTTCGCTCTTGTGACGATTTTCTTACTGTCAACAGCCAATGGTCGATCAGCGGGCCGACACGCGAGACAGGCACGCGCGCGCGCACGCACGCACGCACGCACGCACAGACCAGCATGTTCGCCCCTTGTAGGCACATACAGACCGGAGAATGTTTAGACGGATGACTCCGAAGATGAGAGTGGCTCCGCCGTGTCGGACGCACTAAGGGAGGCCACGGAAGGTCAGACGAGCGTCGGAGGCTGCGGCTTCGAACTGCAGGTGCGTTGCACACCGAGTCAGCACACTTTGGGGAAGTAAGTCGCAGTGTTGTGTGTATCTGAGAACGCCTATGTACCGCACACACACTCATCACAACAGACTACGTAGCAGCCAATCAGTCACGTTTTCCCCTATTGGCTAGGTGTACATTGCCAATCGCCCCGTTTTAGATACCAGAAGGATGCCACTTCGAACTGTATCCAAATGGAGGGGGCAACCAGTGCTCCTTTCCGACGCTGGGATTGCCCTTCCTCTTCTACAAGGCGAGGGGCTGAACCTGCGCCCTGCTGCGCGTGTGCCATGCGCTCTAGGCGCTAAACCAAAGTCATTGGCGTCTAAGTATTCAAATATGGCTCTTCAGTTGAAAGACACTGCGGCAGATGGCTGCGACGGTGGCTCTCTCAGCGTCGCCATGAAAGATGGCCCATCCGACGAAGAAGAGACGGCCGACAAATGGAAGGTAAAATACGTGCACAAATTGCGTATCGCAATTACTGCAATAATGTAGGTCACTACTTTAAGGTGTCTAAGTTCTGTAGAACAATCCACTCCATTACAGATTGGAATGACCAAGACAAGGGACACAAAAGCTGGCTCAGGCTATGTCAAGGTTTTGGACGTACAAGGCCTGCTGGGCGACAAGGTACACGATACTGCAATTTACTAGTAGGTTATATAGTAGTATGTTGTTGTTGGATTAGGGGCAACGCTAGGAGGCCCGTCAATGGCCCATAGAGCATACCTACCCATATCCATGACGCCTTCCTGTCAAGAGCCGCATAATTAGCCAAAACATTCGGAAGAGCGCCATCGCCAAAGTACAATCTAGGGCAGCGATGGCACGAGAAAATCCATCGAAAGGGAAGTCCTCGGTCTAGTGGGTCCATCAAGAATCGAACCCAGGACCTTGCGCGCAAGAGGCCGATTCTTTACCACTAGGCCACACGCTGCCCAGTATAATACCGAATAGCTCCCGTTATAGCTGAATGTCGACTTGGCCAAGTTCGGCCTGCCGGCTCGTCTGAACGACGTCAGCGTCGGCGCGGCCGTCGTCCAAGAGGGCCGTTCTCAGAAGGACATCTACGTTGGCCTTGGCGCGACGGCCCAGCCGTGCAACGTCGAAATCCTCAGCCGCAAGGCGACGAACGACGCCGGCCAGCGGAGGAGCGGCGTCGCGCTGGCGGCCAGCTGCGAAAAGATGGACTTCTTGAGCTTCCTCGTCGAGAAGGTATACACGCCAACCCTTCCTGGCTGTCGATGACGACAGCGGGCTTAGGGGTTTTCATCCGTGACTTGCAGGTGGGCCTCGGCGGCGCCGGCTCCTTCCTGGGCTTCCTGAAGAACCTGGGCTTCTCCTTCGCCTTCTCCAGCGTCGACTTCTCGCAGACGGAGGCCGCGGCCCACTTCCAGAGCTCGAGTCTGCAGCTCGTCGACGTCGAGAAGGGCATGACTATGTCGGCGCTGCTCTCCGGCGCCGACAGCTGCAGCGACCCCTTCTGCAAGTTCCTTGGCACCATCCTGCAGAAGGACAATCCAGCCGTCATCTCTGGTGGAGGATGCCTTGCGATTTTTAGAGCAGTAGGAGCGTAGCGGCATCGCGGTCGGCATTCAGCCACCTCGAGCGGTTCGGACTTTGCGCTGACCGCCTCGCTGCCCTTCGACGTGCGCCTGGGCGGTCACGCGAAGCTCAGCGACATGGAGATCTCGGCGACGCTCTCTCCTCAGGAGCAGAGTCTCCTGCTGGCGCTCAACGTCCAGATCGACAAGCCCAACCTCCTGCTCACCGGCCAGATCGGCGTCGAAGGCTCCGGCCTACACCTAGGAGCCGCCATGCTCGGTTAGTGGGGGGGGGATGCTGTGCGTCGACTCCAGTAAGCGCCCCTGGTTCTCTACTAGGCAAGCACACAGACAGTATCGTTAGATTGTCTAAAAACCATTCAAACCGCACACAGTTCCCGACCCCTGCAGGCATGTGGGAGGGAGCGTTTGGCGTGCCCTTCCTCGCGTTCGGCAACGTCCACCTGGCGATGTCCTTCGTGCCGCCCAGTCCCATACCGTCCGCCTTCGAGCTGGGCGCCGAGCTCTGGCTGGGCAAGAAGCCGGCCCGCGGCAAGCAGGACCAGCGCATCAGGGGCGCCGCTCACGTCGGCATCGACGTCGTCCAGCCCGCCGACAACTACTACTACGCCAGCGTCGAGGTCACTTTCGAGACGCTGGCCAAGGCGTTCGGCATCGGACCACTGCCCAAGCTGCTCGGGCGCGCCGGCTTTCCCAACGGACTGGCGGTGAGTCACCCTCGCGCAACCATGACTCGCCCGCACTCATTCCGCGGGTCGTCTGCATTTCCAGTCTTCGTTCACCCTGCTGCCGGGCGGCGTGACCATCGACGCCGTGGAGCCGGAGCTCTTCATTCCGCAGGGCGCGCACATGAAGGGCGACGTCGTGCTGGCCGGCCTCAAGGGCCACGTCGACCTGCTGTTCTCGTCCACCGAGCCCACCGCCATCGCCGTCGACATTTCCCTGCCCAAGTTCAAGCTGGGCAACGTCGTCGCACTCCAGGAGGGCAAGTCGGGCGAGGCGGCTCGGACCGGTCCCAAGGGCCAGTTCGAATTGTCCGAAGGAGTTGTGCCCGACGCAGAGGTCCACTTCGCCGCCTACGGCAAGATCCTGGGCGTTGAGAAGTGAGGAGCACAGCGCTGCGATTGCATCTCGGGCCGGGACCGCTTGACCGCGACGCGATTCAGCTCCTTCCTGCTCAAGCTCAAGGCCGATGAAATCGAATTGGTCATGAGCGGCGACGGCATGTTCGGCCTCTACGAGTACGAGATCAGCAGCGTTGTCGGCTTCGGCCCTCTCGACGCGATCAGCTTCCTCCTGGACGCCAAGATCACCGGCAAAATCGATCAGGTCCGGATGACGAAAGTCCGATTCGATCGATATTATGGGCCCAGCTCTCGACTCTTCAGTTCGTCAACGGCATGCGCGACAAGATGCGCTCCGAGGTGAACAAAGCCCAGGACAAGGTGAAGAAGGCCGAGAAGGCCGTAAAGCGCGCCGAAAAGGACTGCAAGAAGAAGCTCGACGTCTACCAGAAATGCCTTCGGAAGGCCGCTCCCGCCTTCAAGAGCGGCTGCAAGACCGCCTGCGACTTCTCCAAAAAGGGCTGTGACACCAAGTGCAAAACCGTCGGACGCCTCAAGGGCCGCAAGAAGAAGTGCAAACGCAAGTCAGTGGAAACAAACTATGCGTCCCCCGCGCCCCAAACACTAGCGGATCCAGACGGGGGGGGAGAGGGGGGTCTCCCCCTCCTGTCAGCTCAGATTTGGGGGGGAAGGAGGGGGAGAGATCAGGGGGAGAAAAAGGCATGAAGGGCAAGCACAAGAGGAAATAGGCAGATTTTTACGTTTTCCTTGGGTTAGGGCACACTCAAAAGCGCAAAATTTTCGCCTGCGGTGCTGTGGTTCTCTTCCAACTCACGTTTGATTCGTAAGGGAGCTCAAAAATCCCGTCATTTTTGTCTATTCCACAGTAGTGTAGTTTGTGCGGTGACCTTCTCCCCCCTCTGTCAGAAAATCCTGGATCCGCCAGTGGCCCCAAACGCTGCAGAATCGGCAGGACCCCTCCCCCCTCCGAGCTACCCGAAAAAACCGAATGGATTTTGCAGCTTCCCTTCCATTCGTGCCCAGTGACGGGTTCCGATATCCCTAGTACGGGAACACAGCTCTTTGGTGACCGTGTACCGCCCTGCCCTCCACTGCAACCGTGCCAGCAAATCGTCTTTTCCACGCTTAAAGCTCTAAAGTCAGTTTGCTGACACCGGCGCACGGCACTGGGGCCCGTATTCGCGTGAGTCAC
>JASAMY010001260.1:0-18867 GCA_030248085.1 Paralinhomoeus sp. GSCO2_6 | reverse complement strand
TATTATGGTGTGTTCCTCTCGGTTCACTGGTTCACTGGTTCACTGGTTCACTGAGCTTAGGTTTCCCGATTGTCGTTGAGAAGGGTTTCGGGCCGATGCGCCACCGCCTAAGCCTAGGCTGTTAAATGTCTAAGCCTAACCAAGTCCTAAGCCTATGCAAATCCTAACGCTAAGCGAGCGGAAAGCAAGCAAGGACCATGCTTAAGCGAGGCGTGAGCATCTGGCAAAGTCCAAGTCTAAGAAAATCCAAAGATCTAGCAATATTTTCGCACCAAGCATTCAAAGTCGTGTTTGCGTAAATACGCAAAGTTTCCCGTCTCCGAGTGCAAGTAATTGGTGGCGTTGTCGATTTCAAAGGTGTCCGTCGTCATGGAGTGTCAACAAGGCTCGACGACAGCAGCAGCGGCGTCGGAGGCGGGCAGCGTCCGGTTCGTTCCGTTCCGCTCGTTCGTCTCGCCCGACTTCTGGTCGGAGCTGAGTCGGCGCAAACTCTACGAGTGGAAGCTCGACGACTGCGCGCGGCCCATCCGCGTGCGTGCGTGCGTGCGTGCGTGCGTGCGTGCATGCGTGCGTACGTGCGTGCGTAGGTGCGTGCGTGCGTGCGTGCGTGCGTGCGTGCGTGCGTGCGTGCGTGCGTAGGTGCGCTCTTGTCGACGACCGCGGAGTGCGTAGCGTACGCGCGTCTAGACGACCCGGCTGGCAGCATAGGTGTAGATTGGTCCAAAAGCCAGGGGGGGGGGGGGGGGTGTCTGGGGGTTTCGGGGGGGGGGGGGGGGTCTAGAGCCATCCCGGATAAAATGACCGGGATCGAGAATTTTGGAGGAGGGGTGGTTTAAGTGGAGGATTTTGCACCATAATAACGTGTAAAATGGGTACGTTTTGGTCTAAAATGGGTCAAAATAAGGTCTAAATACCACTTTTCAGGCGTTTTTGGGTCATACTACACTGAAAAAGAAACAAAACACGCATCTTTGCCCATTTTTTTTAATATTGAGAGAGGGTTTCCCGCAAGTTCTCCAGGATGGCGATGGCCAGGGGGGGGGGGGGGGGGGCCCTCCCGCAAAAAAGCGGGACGGCCATAGCCAGGGGGGAGGTGAACCCCCCCTAGACCACCCCTGAGCCCACCTATGGCTGGCAGTCCGTGTCGACTGAGTGTCGACTTCGAGTCCTTCCAAACCGGTTTACAAGAGAGCGCCACCTCTGTGGTTGTGCCAGGGACGCTCACTGCCTTCAACACGGTCGAGGAATTCGTGAAAGCCGACGGAAAGGCGATGCTCGACCAATCGGGCCTACGCATATGGGAGTACATACAGAGCGGTGAAGCACTTCGCCAGCCGGAACTACTGTCCAGTTTTCTTCTAACCGTCTTTCCTGTTGGTTCTGTTGTGTGCGAAAACTTCTTAGCCAAAAAGTTTCGCGCCGTTCAGGATCTCAAACGGCACCGCTTTCACTTTTGGTTCGCCTTTCCGGCGCTGAAGTATCCCGTCGACGTAAGGACTGTCGAAGCGCCAAAGGTGGTGGACGGTGAGACGGCCATTGAAGGCGTGGCTTGCAAACTGTTCGACGCTCTTCAAACACTGGGCGATGAAAGGCTGCCTGCGGCGTTTTGGTTGCGGCGACAGTCTGCGACGACTGATTTCGAGTTCGTGGCGCTACACTCCACGGCCGAGCTGCAAGGTGACACGGACCACGTTAGTTCTTCCGAATGTCTTTGGCGAATTCTGCGGCTCTAGACGGGAAGGCGTCATGGGATGGGTGTGCTATATGGGCCATTGACGGCCTCCCAGCGTGGCCTTAACTGATCCAGCAACGACAGTTGGGTAAAGGGAAAGAGTGCTGCTGAACCCCCAATGGCCTGCATGCAATTCCACCCCGTTTGTTTTTGGGCTGGGAACGCCCTGTCGAGATTGCGCTAGCGCCCTTTATGTTGTTTCAACGCAATATACACCAAAATGACGCCGTTTGGACCCTATTTGGTCCATTTTGAACAAAAAAGTGTCTATGTTCACGGTGTATTGTTCGCTAGCTTTCTTTTCTACCTAGTCTCTTCTCTTTTGTTCTCCCATCAACTTCAATTGCAATCAACACGCAACATCGGATTCGGTCAGCGTTTAGGCCTTTCTCGTCTACAAGGAGCCGTCTTGCTTTGACGGCCTTCCCGGCTGGCCCTTGCGCAATCTTCTGGCTGCCGTCTGCCACCATCTGTGAGCTTATGCTTCCTTCATTCTTTTTTTTTCTTTTCGTCTCGTTTTAGTCGTGAAATCTGTTCAGTCCTGCGCAGTGCACTCGACTGAACGTGGCCGCGCTGAGGGTGTCTCGGTGTCGGAGGGTGAGGAAGTGCCGGTTGACGCTCTACAAAGTGGCGTTCGGTCGACTGACGGCGGAAGAAGGGGGCGGCGGCTCGTCCCCTCCTGCAGTTGTGGGCTGGGAGAGGAACAACGAGGGCGAGCTCAAGTGGAAGTTCGTCGACCTCAGCGACCAGTTCGACCCCGCCCGGCGAGTGACCACCACCCCTTCCCCCCACCCTTGTTGTTGTATTAGGGGCAACGCTAGGAGGCCGTCGATGGCCCATATAGCATACCTATCTCCATGACGCCTTCCTGTCTAGAGCCAGATAATTAGCCAAAGACGTTCGGAAGAACTCCATCTGTAATCTAGGGCAGCGACAGCACGAGAAAATCTGCCCCCCCCCCTGCTTCGGGCAGTATGTCCATTACTCGATTCGCTCTCGCCTCAGACTGGCCGAGAACGCGGTGGACCTGAACCTGCAGCTGATGCGCTGGCGCCTGCTGCCCCAGCTGGAGTTGGGAGCGTTCAAGGGCGCCAACTGCCTCCTCTTCGGCGCTGGCACGCTCGGCTGCAATCTGGCCAGACTTCTCCTGGTGAGGAGGAGGAGAGCTTCTCGTCTTCGTTACTGAGAATCGGCCCTGCAGGCGTGGGGCGTGCGCCGCATGACGGTGGTCGACAACGCGGCCATCTCCATGAGCAATCCCGTGCGTCAGACGCTCTACAAGTTCTCGGACTCCCACAGCGAAGGCGGCGCCGCGTCGAGCAGCGTCGAGCGCCGCTTCAAGGCCAACGTCGCCGCCGAGAGACTCAGGGACATTGTGCCCGGCGCGCAAGTCGAAGGCCTCAATCTGACCGTGCCCATGCCTGGCCACATCGTCCCCGATACCGGTGCGAACGTTTTTCTTCAAGGAGTCACTGTCATTTGAACGGTGCACTGAGAGGAGACGGCAGGCACTTGCACGCCTGCGGATGGCATAGAGGTAAAGAATCGGCCTCTCGCGCGGTTCTGGGTTCGATTCTTGATGGATCCACGAAAAACGAGAATTTTCCTATCCGTGGGTTTTCTATTTCTATCCGTCGCTTCCCTAGATTACAGATGGCGTCGTTCCGGATGTGTCTTTGGCTAATTACCTATGCTGCTCTAGACGGAAAGGCGTCATACGAGATGGGTATGCTATATGGGCCATTGACGGCCTCCTTGCGTTGCCCCTAAATTAGGGGCCCTAATACAACAACAAGGTTGCAATTCTGCAGCTGTTTGTACTAAACTAGGACTGAGAACTATATGCAAATTCATGTGGATCAATGGTTTCCACGTTCCCCAGAGGCTCTTGTAGAGAAGGCGGAGGTGGTGGCGACCTTGGAGAGGCTGGACGGCCTGGTGCGCGACTGCGACGTCGTCTTCTTGCTGATGGACACGCGGGAGGGCAGGTGGCTGCCCGCCTTCCTGGCGCAGCTACACAGAAAGGTGGCAACGCGACCAGCCTTCCAGCTGCGAATTCACGTAGCTAGACGCATACGCATTGGGCAGCGGATGGCCTAGTGGTAGAGAATCGGCCTCTGGCGCCCACGATGCTGGGTTCGATTCTTGATGGATCCACTAACGAGCATTTCCCTGTTAACGGATTTTCTCGTGCCGTCGCTGTCCTAGATTACAGATGGCGTTCTTCCGAATGTATTTGGCGGCCCTCGTGTGAGGCGCTCGCTACCCGGCCCGGCTGTACGGTGGCTAAAACGAGTAGGCCTCCCCCGTCAACAGAGCGCCTACGTACACCACGCGCGTGCGAGAAGCCGAAACTTGCCGCCTCTGGCTACCGCTACGCTGCTCGTCCGTCCCTTGGCTAGCACACTGAAATCCGCGCGCGTTCCTGCAACTCGAATTCGTCTCAGGGAGCGCTGTCTCCCCACGGTGGCGAGAGACGATGAGACGCAGCGACACGGCGCAACGCAAAACTTCCCTTCGCCGCGCAAGAGCCGACGTCGCTTCCGCCTGTCGCGACGCGCTTGAGCCGACGCTGCTTCGCCTGTCGCAGCGCGCTGAGTGGGCCGGCTGACGTCGACGTGACGGGGCTGCCGACAGCGGTCGAGAAAGCGGCCAAAGCGCCCGGTGCGCTTGCGTGAGATGCGCGCTTGTCGTCGACGTGACGGGGCTGCCGCCAGAGGTCGAGGCGAACGGCTCGTGTGCAGGTTTGGGTACGACCGTCCAACGACGCTGCACTATTCGGCCCGTCACCAACACGTGCAAGACGCAGAAAGGTCGCACGGTGGCTTCGCCGCGAGCGGGGGGAGAGAAAAACGGGAAATTCGGGGGGAAAACACGGAGAGTGACCAACGGTCGGCGCGTGTCACGCGAGCGGAAACGCGCGTACGCCCACGCGTGCGTCGTCCAATCACCAGGGAGGGATTTGAATGGACGCGGGAAGGACGCACTGCTAGCGACACCTGGCTGCGCCTAGCGGGCGGCAACGGAACCAGGTTTGACGGTCGCTACGACTACGGCGCGACGACTACGACTTTGGCTGTCGTAGCCGCACTGCACAAAAACGCACAAACGAATTCACAGGAAGCGCAGCTGCAGGGGGTCCGATGACGGAGCGGCGTGTGTGTCGGTGCCGCCAGTCGTCCCCTGCAGTGGCTTTGTGCCTCTTGACAGACAGGAAGGCGTCGTGGAGATGGGTATGTATGCTATACATGGGTCACTGACGGCCTCCTACCGTCGCCGTTGATCCAACACCCATAGCTGGGGTGAACCCTTGCAGACTGCGATCAGCGTCGGCCTCGGCTTCGACAGCTACGTCGTCATGAGGCACGGCGTCCGCGGGGAGGCGGCCTCGGTCGCTGCGTCGTCGTCGTCGTCGTCATTCCCAGAAGCTGTCGGGTCGTCGAGCTCCGTTGCGGGCCCCTCCATCGAGAGGGACTCCACCTACCTGGTGCCCGGCGCGCAGCTGGGTTGCTACTTCTGCTGCGACGTCACGGCGCCCGGCAACGTTAGTCCGTGCCGCGCGTGCGTGCGGGGGTTGGAACACGGGTCGCCATTTGCTCGCAGTCGACGGCCGACCGGACGCTGGACCAGCAGTGCACGGTGACGCGGCCCGGCGTGTCGATGGTCGCTGCGGGGCTGGCGGTCGAGCTGTGGGCCTCGCTGGTCCAGCACCCGCTCGGCAATCAGGCGCCCGCCGTCTTCACGACCTGTCGGCAGTCGTCGTCGACGCAACTCGCCCTCGACTGGAGCGACGCCGATGGCAGGGCGGACGGGTAGGCTTTTGGACGCGCCACTCCTCCTCTGAGCGCTCTCAATGCCCCAGAAAACGTGTGTGTTCATTCAGCCGTCTGGGCGCGGTGCCGCACCAGATTCGCGGCTTCGTCTCGAACTTCGGCCAATTCACGCCCTGCGTCCGCAAGTTCGACTCGTGCGTCTGCTGCAGCGAGGCGCTGCTCGCCCACTACGAGCAGCGGACGGCCGACGCCGGCGGCGGGGACTTCCAGTTGCTGCTCGACGTCTTCAACCGGCCCGCCGAGCAGCTGGAGACGCTGACGGGCCTCGACAAGCTGCGCCAGCAAGCAGAGGAACTGCCCATGTGGGAGTTCGGCGACGACGAGAGCGTCGCCTCCATGAGCGACACCTGCTGACACCACCTGCTGCCAACCGCACATGTCTGACCTGCAACCTAATATGCCTGTGCCAAGTTGTAATCTGAGCTCGCCGCGCCTGCACACAAATGCGTACGGTGATAGACGGTGACAGTTCTGACGCATTGGAAGTTTGGACAGTATTGTGGGCGCGCACGAGTTGCCCTCGACCCGTATCAATCGCGTTCGCGAAGAGAGAAAGTGCGAAGGAGAAATGGCCCCCGGGCGTCAGTTGCGTCACTCAGTGACCCCGCTGTCACCCGCTGGCGATTTCGCCAGTCTGCGGTCGGTTTGTCAGCGTTCGACTTTCGCGCTCAGTGCGATGGCGTCGCGCTCTTGGTTTATCTCTGCGTTGTGCATCGCTTCCGTTGCAGGCATGGGTATGTGCATGTTCTGAATGATGATTGAATGATTGAGGTGACGATTGAAATCTGAAAATGGAAAGCGGAGTTGTGCAGTGGTGGAGTCTCGGTCGTTGTTCGGTCGCGGCGGGGCGCCCTACGCGCTGGCGGGGAAGCTGACCGCGGGCGGCGAACGAAGCCGACACCGATGGCGCTTCGAGGTGTTTGGCGACGACAACGGCGACGGCTCTGCCGCGTCTTCCTTCTACGACGTTAGCGGACGATTCGACTCCGGCCGCGTTCCGGCGGCAGTCAGCTTCTTCGCCGACCTCACACCTCCTCTGCTGCACTGGGACCCGCGCTCGCAGTGGACCTCTCGATTATAATCACTACTGCACAGACCGAGTATTTACTGCGCAGAAGAAATGAAGATGTGCCCTCATACTGTGGCGGCGATCAATCGGTGATTTTGGACACTGCCATTGAGTGCGTGATGCCGTAAGGAACGCAGAGGCAGACGCCTCAGCGGGTTTTCAAGCCGAACCGATTAAATTTGTTTTCTCCCAAACAAAATGGTTTGGGGGGGGGGGGGGGGGGTTATGCGAAGTAACAAAATCGGTGCTTCTGTTAGTTTTGGGTCAAGGATACAGAAGAACTATCAGCTATTGGCACTATTCGGTGCATTTTTGCTCGAAATCATTGCACAAAACGCATTTTTCCATTTCAGGACGTACAAAAAAGTGCCCAGAAATCCTAGAGATGGGTTGAGGTGTGTGGATGCCGTTAAATCGTTACAGGTGTGACCACGCTCGCAGCGGACCTCTCGTTGATAGGCGCCACTGCTGTTCTGAGTATTACACGCCTACAGTATACTTTGAATTACCGTAAATCTTTCAATTGAAGCCCCCCTTCAATAGCGCCCCCCGGGGGCACGTCAATTTTAAATTCGCGCCAAAATCAAATTTTGAATGCTACCCAGTTGCATTAAAAGTGCATGCATAGTGGGTAATCATGTGCGCAATACACGTATTTCAATTAAACTTTTTAAATTCTGGCTACCTGTGTGCATTTTGTGGCATTTTAACGTTAAATGTTGCTGCAAAATTGCGCAAAAATCTGACGAAACTAATAGTGCCCCCCCCTCTTGAGAGACATTGAAACAATAGTGCCCGGGGGCACTATTGGAGGATCTACGGTAAATTGTGATGGCGAGTTGCAGGATCACTGTGTTGAGAAACAGGACGCTACGCAGAATCGCCGCAACGAGACTTGGCGGTGCTTGTTCGTTCACTTGTTCATCTTGGTTCTCTTCCTTTGCGGCTCGTCTTCACTGCAGCTGTTCTTCCGTCTGTGATGCGTAGTAGTGCTGCATGCTGCTGTCCTGGCCGTCCACGCTGAAATGACCGCCGTGCGTGCCAGAGACAGTGACGCCAAGACCGCCGTTTGGCCTGCTCAACGCCAACGACTCTGTCTCACTGAGTCCATTTCCACCCTGGCACTGCTCCCGGGTCCTGGGATGACTGGCGGCTGGCGCCTCACGAGTCGATCGGCGGCAACGTCTTCGTCGCGCGCACGCCCGAGGCGCGGGCCGGCCTTTTTCGCGACTTTTGGAGCCAATGGCGTCTGCGAGCGCCCAACTACAAGGAGGCAGCAAAGGTGTCCTGCACCTACGAGTCGCTGCCTCGACACAGGCTGCGGCTGCGCCACGCCAACTGCCATTTAGGTTTTCACCAGAGCTTTGACGGCTGATCATTTACGGATGCCATGCAACAAAAGAGAATCAGTGTCGCGACAAACCAAATCGGCCAGATCTACCTAAGCGGGATGAGGTGCCCAGAGCATCTATTAGGTATATCACAGCGTTGCATGCCTGCCACATCGCAGTTGACCACTAGCCTCCAGAACCATACCTGTAACTGGAGGGGGGGGGGTGCTTTGCGCCCCACTATTTTTCCAAAACCTGTTGGATCTGCTCGCGCGCGCTCTAACGGACGTCTCGCAGCGCTTTCCCGACATCTTTACCGCCACAAAGTGTGTTTTGAAGGTGTATAGGCAGTATTCGAATGCGTTTTGTGCAGTATTCGAATTTTCCACAATAGACGAGGAATCCAAAAGCCTACGACGACACAATGAACCCTTTCACTGCACTAACGCATGCCATTTTATTTTGTACGATCGCAGCGTGCACTACAAAAGCAATTTTCTGCAATGCGGATCATCGTCGATCAGGCGTAGCGTAGCAAGGAGCCAGAGAGGTACTTGAAACTTGAAATCGTGACATGCTCATGTGACTGTCAGTGCAGCCAAACACCAACAGTGCCTTGTGCGTATAACAGCAAACAAAACCACGCTGCGCCAAACTGGAGATGCTGTGCGCGGCCTTGGATGATGTCGATGCTGGAGCTGATAGAAAGTTATCGAAGGCGAGAGATTCTTTGGACTTGAAGAGTGTGCGGACTTAGCCTCGGTTAATGGGCACCGTTTTGTGGATGACGACGTGGAGTAGAGGCCGCCGCTCGCCGCGGACGACGTGGCTGGTGCTCGACGGCGCCGCTCATCAGTCGGTTCAGTGGCGTCTCCGTCGGCGCCGCCAGCAAGACGGACAGTCCGAAGTACAGCGATGCGCCGGACGGCAAACCCAACGACAAACCCGGAATTTGCGCAGCGTCGTTGTGTGTGTCAGTCAGCGCCCGTCGACAGGTACGACGTCGATGTGCCCTGCCTGCCTTATTGGCGCTGTCGACCCCGGCTGACGCGGTCACGCGACGACGCCGAGCTCCGTGCAATGAACGTGTTCCGCGCTGCACCGCCGGTGGTGGCTTGCCTTCTCGAACTTCTCGGCATCTACGTTCGCCTTGATGCTCATCCGGGCATTGAATATTGGCGGCAACGTCTACGTACAAGTCTTTGGCGGCAAGATATTGAACGATCCAAATAAATACACTTCGTAGAAACACGAATTGAGACGTTTGATACGGTTGTTTCGCTTTGTTACGGAATGTTTCGTTTCTAATTCGAATACTGCACATATACCTGTTTGAAACGAGAATACCGTACTACTCTAATATGCACCACTTTGTTGGAGGTTGTAAACAAGGCTATTAGTAAAAAAGACTTTAGACTTTAGACTTTTAATTCTAGACTTCAGACTTTGGTATACTGTACCCAAAAATTTTGAAAAATCGTATGTGTACATTTCGCTTCCGTCTATGTATCATTATTCGTGTGTACAATGCTGAATTCAATGCTGAAATTCAACCATAAAAGCACTGTTGAACAGTGTCGCCTGTCACCATGTTCACCTGCACTGCGTGTCAATTTCTAGTTAACCGACGGAGACAAGTACAGTGGCTATGCAACAACGTGTTGCTTAGGCGAGCAGAACTCGTTGTCCTGACTCGCAACAGCTCCGCCGCGCGCGCAGATGACGGCGGCGCCCACCCAGCCCACATAGCGAGTGCTGAGTGGCGACGGCGGCGACTCAGTTCCGTCGGACGAGCTATAGCTAGCTAGCTGAAGACACGGCTAGCTGAAGACGCCGTGGTTTCCGACTCGAACTTGTTTAGCAGCTGCTCGTCATGTGACGAGCACGACGCGACATGCCCGAACGTACCAGCACACACACAGCACACACAGCACGCACACGTCGACACTCACCCACTGATTCTCGCGCGCACGCAGTGGCGGTCGCGGCGCTGACGGACTTCGAAGCAGCTGGTAAGCCGGCTGTGTCATGAGCTGCCTACCAGCTGCTCCAAAGTCTCGTCGGATTAGATGAACTAAGAGGCGGACTAGACGTCACCGTCCAACCCCAACACTTTTTTGGCAACGTTCGCACTAGCGAGGTACCACACGAATCTTCGAATAAAGAAACGCAACAATCACCAGACAATTCGGACACAACCGTACTCAAGAGGACAGAAAAATTGGAACAACAAATTACGCCCATCCTAGCTGCGATTTTAGCTGCTCGAAGTGGGCTGGCAGCAAGCGGGCTAGCGTGTTCGCAGGCACGCGCAGCAGCTCGAGGGTGAAGTACGCGTAGCGGTTAAGCAGGCACTCGTAGCGGCAATGCACCAAGCGCGGCACCGGCGTCGAGCGGACCATTCCCTTCCCGGGAACCCTCATCGCCTCGTTGTGCACCAGCACCAGGTCGTGGGGCGCCTAATCCAACCGCGTGAATTTGACCTGCAGCAAGCAAGCACCCAACCATGACCTACAAAGCGAGCGAGCAAGCGCCACTAGCGGATCCAGAGAGGGGGGGGGGGGTGAGAGGGGGAGAAGAAGCAAAGAAGGACGAGCACAGACGCAAAACGAGCAGATTGCTACGCTTTTATGGATTAAGGCATTTAAAAGCGCAAAATATTCGGCTGCGGCGCTGTGGTTCTCTTGCAACTCACGTTTGATGCGTATGGGTCGTCAACAGTCCCAATAATTTTCTCTATGCCTAGGCGTGTCCCCAATCCCCATGATCATGTACGTTTGCAAATTGAGGGTGCCTATGGCGGTGAACAAAATTTGACCTTCTCCACACTTGTCAGAAAATCCTGGATCCGCCAGTGGTAAGCGCGAAGCGAAAGCGATTGAACAAGCAAGGAGGCGTAAGTAATTAAGCAAGTAAACAAGCAGACAAGCGACCTCGCAAGCGGTGCACGTGTTCGACTTGCTCGTCGTATCCCTCCAAAAGTCCTGCACTAGCATGGCAGTGAAAGGCTCGCGGTTGTGGTGCAGCGCGTTGAAGTAGAAGCTCGACGGCGCCTTGAGCGCGGCCAACTGAGCCGCCGTTGGGGCGCTGGGACCCGCGCGCGGCAGCTGCCCACTCGCCAGTCCCTACGTGCGTACACATATTTACGATGTCTATGTGAAAATATTAATTGTTGGATACGCAAAACATCCGTTTTTTGTCAAGACGTATTAAGAGGCCTTGGGGTGTGTGGCAACCTCAGGCTTGGACTCAAGTGGGTGGGAGGGGGTAAAAGGTATCTGCTGAGCTGTGGGGTGGGGGGGGGGGCAGTAAGAAACTGCAGGAAAACCCGGGTCTTGCGTGATCATGCAACAAGTCGCACTCTACTCTAACCATTGAGGGACCTACAGCCAATGGCAGCGGAACGAGCCGATTCACTTGTGGCGGCGGTCTGGAAGGATTGCCACCATACTTTCGCTGTGCCTGCTTTGTACCCGAGTCCACAGGCAGGCGCTCCTTCAGGTAGCGAGCGTCGTACCGACTCTTCAACTTGTCGTCCACAGACTAAATGTACATATGCGCTGTTTCCCCAAGCAAGAAACGTGGAATATATACCTGCAAGTAGGGCCTAATGCAGTCGGTTGCGTCAGCGACCGCAATCGCATGGGCGCAAACACCTTGGTGGGAACGAAAGTCGGTGCACGGAGAGCACGACAACAGCACCAGGCCAGTTTCTGCCAACAGACGAATGTGTAATGGAACTTTCAGACGGATCCGATCCAAACCTGTAACTGGGGAGGGGTTGGGGGGGGGGGGGGGGCGCAGAATTTGCAACTCCCCCAACCCCCCCCCCCAGAATTTTCCCAAAAGATTTTCACACAGTCTAACACGATAAAAGTGAGTAAATGTTGGTGTATTGTTTCGACCCTATTCATACCCATTTTTTGACCAAAAAGTACCAGTATAACTCAAAAAATTGCTGGCCACACCCCCACTTTCTGCTACAGACACCCCCCCCCCCCAGAATTCGGCCATTTACCCCCCCCCCTCTTCCAGACCAAGTTACAGGTATGATCCGATCTACGTGTTCACCTTCCTCTGTTGCATGTCGCTTGACGGAGCGCAGGGTGCCACCATCGTTGACGGCCCAGTAGTCGCCGATTGGCTGCAAGTTGACGTCCGAGCCGTCGTCTCGCTTCTCCGACCTGAGAATGGAAGCCTTGTTGAGCAGGCCGTCCAGCACTGCCGAGCTGATCGACTCCATCTGGATGCCGTTGGCGGACGTAGACAAGTGAGACATGTCGGGCGTCTCCACCAAGGCGCCGAGCGCCTTCAGCACGATCTCCCGCTTCGCATCGCGGCCCAACCTAAAACATCACATAGGAGCTGGGACGTTTACTGATTTTGACTATTGGCACTGAGTATGGACCTCTAAATTACAGCATTGGCTATATAATATGGCTCCGTATCCCAAAGATGGGGGGGGGGGGAGATTGGCGATGCCCTAGGATATATTAATAATTAAAAAAATATATCAAAATTTGGTGTGTGTGTGTGTGTGTGTGTGCATCTGTATGGGCGCGCGTGCGTGAGCAAGGCTGAGCATGGCAGCCAGTTTCTTCAGACACAAACCTCTCGTACAACAGCGGCGCCTCCAGCCGCTGATGGTCGGCCTTCAGGCGGTAGTCTCCAATGCGGAAGAGCCCGTCCTGCAGCTGCATGAATTTTCGATCCGAGAACTGTCCAAGCTTTTCAATAACGAGCGACACAGCCGATCTCTTGGCAACGTCTCTTTTCAGCATGCTGTTCAACGTTTCGGCATCGTTGTTCGTCAGCCAAGTTGGTGAGTCCTCACTGCCAACGGATCTTCTGACGTCGATGAGGCAACCATTTGCCAATTTTTCCTGCACGCTTTCTCGGAAGTACTTGGAAAACTTCCCGCTTTCGCCCTCGACCATGCGCTTTGGGCACAAACGCGTACGGCTCGCACTCCCACTTGTAGACGATGACGCCTTTGGAAATGGAGTTGGCTCGGTACAACGTCTTCACCAGTTTTCCCTCGGACACATTCCGCAGTCGCCGTTTGTAAACGTCCACGTCGAAGCCGTTCTCCTTGCCCTTTAGTCTAGTTAGGTGCCCATCATGCACAGCATAGTAGGTATGACTGTTGCCGCCACAGGACCAGCTCCCCATTTGGTCAACCGCAAAATCCCGTTTATTCTCTTAGCAGGGTTTTTGCCAGACTGTTTGCTAGGTATTTAGTAAAAAATAGGAAATGGAGTATAAAACAGAGAATAGTGCAAGCTGTGGCAGAAACACCGCCCTAGTGCCTCCAAGTCGACGAGGAACGTGGCTTCTTTGACGTGGAAGCAGTCGTTTGGAATGGCAGACGCTTCACCACTGTCGGAAACGATTAGAGACGCAGCTTCCATGTCTGACAATGCGCGGTGGCAGTAGGGGTAGGCGTTGGGAGGGCGCGCCATTCGCTTTTTTGGCGGACTACTGATGGGCGACGACGCGGCCCCAGTGGACATTGGGGTTGACGTGACGAAGTGCGCCTGCTCGCCCTCCTCCACACCAAACGGCACGAACGTCTCTCCGTCAATGAACGCGTTCGTTTGGTCCACATCTGATTCGAATACGAACTGTCTTCCTAGCTATGCTGTACATTACCAATTGTAAACAAAACCGCGTCCGACGATCACTTCGTGGTCGACGCTGCCAGCCAACGCTTCATCCAAACTTGTGGCGTTTACGTCATTGAGCTCATGGTCCCACAAGTAGTGCTCCTCCAGCTCTTGCCTGCTGGCGAAGCTATCGCCACAGACTGGGCAAGACTTCTCCATTTCTACTACGTTTTCAAACTCACAGTTAAAATTTCTTCTAGAGTTTAGTTTCACAACGAAATCAAATTTTGTCCCATCGCGCTTTCCCGGAATTTGTAAAATGAACATTCACAATTTCTTCGTAACTTTTCAGATAGTTAATTCCGCTTGACACGCAAACAATGCGCGCGTTCAATAAACGACGTTCACCAAAAGTCTAAAGTCTGAAGTCTAAAGTCTAAAGTCTAAAGTCTTCTTCTCATACTATAATCGCCGTATTCTGTGTGTCCGTCCGCACTTTCCCCAGAAGATGGGCGAGTCCTAGAGGGGTGCTGTATGGTTGGTAGTGATGGTCGTGTGGACCTCACGTGCAATTGCACTTGGTGGCCCTGCTGTACTTCCCTATGAAAATATATGCAGGGTCTCTATTTCTACTGGTGGCTGGGGGTTGGGGCGGGAGCCAGGTGGTGGGGCGTGTAGGCCTATGCAAGGGTAGTGTACATGCCGAGTTTCAGACCTGCAGCCCTCAAGACGAGAGAGAAATAAATTTTTGAAAGTTCATTTTTTTAAACAAAATTCTTTTTCTCAACACTGGGTCGATGGAGACTGGTGAAAAAGGTGGAGCGATGCTCCCACTGTATGGAGGGTGGTTGTACGCCTGCGCATTTTTTTGAAAAAAGAAAAATAAATACAAACATCAGGGGAGTCATAGAGTCGAACCACTGGCGCGTGTTTACGAGCCCATTACCTAACCAACTTCGCCAATACAACATCGTCTGCGCAAGACAAATGGGCTTATGTACGCTTAAGGAAAGGGTTGGCCTCTTGATCCATAAGTAAACACCATGTTCATAGAACTTTCTAGAAATAGGATGTTTGTTCTGAACGATGTAACCGCATGAAATGAATACTACAACACTTGCCTACGGAGGCTGCTTAGAACACTGGTGCGATACTTCCAGCATGCCAAGGGAGTGCAGGCACTCAGTGCAAAATCAGGTGTCGTGGCATCCGAGGTCGAGATCGACTACAACACCAACACCAACATGTACACGTGAGAGTGCGCGAGTGCCAAATTGTTGGAGAATGGTCCATTATGACTCTGAGTACTCGCACATACACGCACATGCGCGCGCGCACGCAGCACGCACGCACGCACGCACGCATGCACGCACGCATGCACGCACGCACGCATGCACGCACGCACGCCCACATTGGCGCGCACCTGTCGCGTTTAAAACTACGGGCGTGCCGCGACGCGGGTAGCCCAAAAGAGGCGAGGCGCGCAGCGCCGAGCCCGTTAGCGTCGCGCGCCGCGAAGCGGCGCGCGACCTAGCGCGTGGAGCGCGCGCCGAAGGCGCGCGCGAACGCGCTAGTCTTATACTCTAATCGCCCTGTCTGTTTGTGTGTATGTATGTGGGTCCGCACCTGGATCTCTGGAAGGAGGGACGGTAGGAGGGTGGTATATGTGTTATAGTAATAGTCGGTAGGTCGTGACGTGCAATTGCACTCGGTGGCCCTGCTGTACTTCCCTATGAAAATATATGCAGGGTTTCTATTTCTACTGGTGGCTGGAGCCTGGGGAGGGAGCAAACAGGTGGGGCGCGTAGGCCTGCCCGAGGGTAGTGTACACGCCCAGTTTCAGACCTGCAGCCCTCAAGACGAGAGAGAAATAATTTTTTGAAATGTGAATTTAAGTAACAAAAATCGACTTCTCAACACTGAGTCGATGGAGACTGGTGAGAACTGTGGTGCGATTGTCCCAGTGTACTAAGGGTGTGTACGGACTTAGTGCAGGACCAATCCGATTTGGAGAAGTCCAAGGTCGTGATCGACTTCAACACCCAGTCTGTTGAAGACCATATACTGGTCAGAGTGCGCCAACGCCAAATTGTTAGAAAACAGTCGAGCGGGACTCTGAGGCACGCACACACACATGGCATGGTCGAGAGCCACTAGAAGACCATGATGAAGATGGTCAGCGACTTACTGCCCAACGCCTTCTGTGTGAACACCACTGTACACAAGCTCACACCCAGCACCCACACAGAAATGCTTCTCACTGACACACACTGTGGCATATGTACTGGCACACGACTTGGGCTTTTCATTAGGGGCGAGCCGCGAAGCGGCGAGCCCAAAGGAGGCGAGGCGCGCAGCGCCGAGCCCGCTAGCGTCGCGAGCCGCGAAGCGGCGAGCGACCTAGCGCGTGAGCGCGCGCCGAAGGCGCGCGCGAGCGCGCTAGTCCTTTACTATAACCACGGTATTCTGTCTGTCTGTCTGTCTGTCTGTCCGTCCGCACTTTCCCCAGAAGATGGGTAAGTCCTAGAGGGCTGCTATATGGGTCACAGTAATGGTCATGTGCACCTCACATGCAATTGCACTCGGTGGCCCTGCTGTACTTTTCTATGAAAAGTTATGCCGGGTTTCTATTTCTACTGGTGGCTGGGGGCTGGGGAGGGAGCCAGGTGGTGGGGCGCGTAGGCCTACACTAAGGTAGTGTACACACCAAGTTTCAGACCTGCGGCCCTCAAGACAAGAGAGGAATTAATTTTTGAAAAGTGAATTTAAGTAACAAAAATCTATTTCTCGACGCTGGGTCAATGGAGACTGGTGAGAGCAGTGGCGCAATAGTCCCAGTGTACCATGGGTGTGCACGGACTTGGTGCAGGACCGATCCGACTTGGCGAAGTCCAAGGTCGTGATCGACTTCAACACCCAGTCCGTTGAAGACCCTGCACTGGTCAGAGTGCGCCAGCGCCAAATTGTTAGAAAACAGTCGAGCGGGACTCTGAGGCACGCACACGCACACATGGCATGGTCGAGAGCCACTAGAAGACCATGATGAAGATGGTCAGCGACTTACTGCACAACGCCTTCTGTGTGAACACCACTGCACACAAGCTCACACCAAGCACCCACGCAGAGATGCTTCTCACTGACACACACTGTGGCATATGTACTGGTACACGACTTGCGCTTTTCACTCGGGGCGAGCTGCGAAGCGGCGAGCCCAAAGGAGGTGAGGCGCGCAGCGCCGAGCCCGCTAGCGTCGCGAGCCACGAAGCGGCAAGCGACCTAGCGCGTGAGCGCGCGCCGAAGGCGCGCGCGAGCGCGTCCTTTACTATAACCACCGTGTGTGTCTGTCAGTGTGTCCGCACTTTCCCAGGAAGCTGGGCAAGCCGTGGAGGGCTGCTATATGGGTCACAGCAAAGGTCGTGTGCACCTCACGTGCAATTGCACTCGGTGGCCCTGCTGTACTTCCCTATGAAAAGTTATGCCGGGTTTCTATTTCTAACGGTGGCTGGGGGCTGGGGCGGGAGCAAGGTGGTGGGGCGTGTAGACCTGTACAAGGGTAGTGTACATGCCAAGTTTCAGACCTGCAGCCCTCAAGAGAAGAGAGAAATGAATTTTTGAAAGTTATTTTTTTTAAACAAAAATATATTTCTCAACAGTGGGTTGATGGAATGCGGTGAAAAAGGTGGAGCGATGCTCCCGCTGTGCGGAGGGTGGTTGTACGCTAGCGCATTTTTTTGAAAAAAAGAAAAATAAAAACAACCATATGGCCAGCCTAGGAGTCGAACCACTGACGCATGTTTACGAGTCCGTTACCTAACCTACTTCACCAATTCAATGGGCGTGCAACAAGACAAACAGGCTTATATACGCTTAAGTGTTAATGTTTGCGACCCGATCCATTGTAACTGTAGGTAAACACAATGCTCATCGAACCTTCTAGAAATAGAATGTTTGTTCTGTTCAATTAACCGCGTGTAAACATGGATATCTCAACACTTGCCTATCGAGGCTGCCTAGAACAGAGTGCGATACTTCCACCATGCCAGGGGAGTGCAGGCACTCAGTGCACAATCTGATTTCGTGGCGTTCGAGGTCGAGATCGACTACAACACCCACAGCACCATGTACACGTCAGAGTGCGCCAGCGCCAAATTGTCAGTGAACAGTCCATTACCACTCTGAGTACTCGCACATGCACGCACGTGCGCGCGCGCACGCAGCAGGCACGCACGCACGCACGCGCGCGCGCACGCACGCACGCACGCACGCACGCACGCACGCACGCACGCACGCACGCACGCACTGGCGCGCACCTGTCGCGTTTAATACTAGGGGCGACGGGCGCCCCGCCCAAGCGGCGAGCCCGGAGGAGGCGAGGCGCGCAGCGCCGAGCCCGGTAGCGTCGCGGGCCGCTCTGGATCTCTCGAAGGAGGGATGTTAGGAGGGTGGTATATGTGTTGTAGTAATAGTCGGTAGCTGGTGACGTGCAATTGCACTCGGTGGCCCTGCTGTACTTCCCTATGAAAATATATGCAGGGTTACTATTTCTACTGGTGGCCGGAGCCTGGGGAGGGGGCAAACAGGTGGGGCGCGTAGGCCTGCCCAAGGGTAGTGTACACGCCGAGTTTCAGATCTGCAGCCCTCAAGACGAGAGAGAAATAAATTTTTGAAATGTGAATTTAAGTAACAAAAATCGACTTCTCAACACTGAGTCAATGGAGACTGGTGAGAACTGTGGCGCGATAGTCTCTGTGTACCAAGGGTGTGAATGGACTTAGTGCAGGACCGATCCGATTTGGCGAAGTCCAAGGTCGTGATCGACTTCAACACCCAGTCCGTTGAAGACCATGCACTGGTCAGAGTGCGCCAGCGCCAAATTGTTAGAAAACAGTCGAGCCGGACTCTGAGGCACGCGCACACACACATGGAATGGTCGAGAGTCACTAGAAGACCATGATGAAGATGGTCAGCGACTTACTGCCCAACACCTTCTGTGTGAACACCACACCACTGCACACGAGCTCACACCCAGCACCCACACAGAGATGCTTCTCACTGACACACACTGTGGCATATGTACTGGCAGTTGGCACACGACTTGCGCTTTGCACTAGGGGCGAGCCGCGAAGCGGCGAGCCCAAAGGAGGCGAGGCGCGCAGCGCCGAGCCCGCTAGCGTCGCGAGCCGCGAAGCGGCGAGCGACCTAGCGCGTGAGCGCGCGCCGAAGGCGCGCGCGAGCGCGCTAGTTTTTACTAATAGCCGTAAACAACACACACCGACATTGTGGGCGCATTTCTGAA
>JASAMY010002014.1:0-40380 GCA_030248085.1 Paralinhomoeus sp. GSCO2_6 | reverse complement strand
GTATGCCAATCAGACGCTTTGCTTTGCCACTGAATTGTAGGTTCGACGCGAACTTGAACAAGGTGGGCGTTGCGGTGGACGTGCCCAAGCAGTTGGACGTCGCGCCCTTCGTCAACGCCGCTGTCGCGCAGCAAGGCCCACTCCACTGCCGATCAAGTACCGACTGAGAAGTGTCGTCGTAAGTGCGCGCTCATTTTTACGTTGAGTGACATGACATTCACCACAGCTGCTGGTTTGTTGTGTAGTACCACTGGGGGGGCGAGCGTCGACAGCGGCCACTACACGGCGGACTGCTTAGTCGACGAGCTGGGCTCCTGGTGGCGGTTCAACGACAGCAGCGTCGTGCAGCTTGGCGCCGACGCCGACTGGGCCGCCTTCGACAGCCAGGAAGCCTACCTGCTGTTCTACGACCGGCAGACGTGGTGACTCGTGATCTCATGCGCCTCGTTCGCATTGCACGTCTGTTTATGCGAATCTCATTAAGTATTTATTCGCGTAAGAAGGTGCATTTGCGTGTCATCGTCGCCGCCGCCGCAAGGTGCGCCGCATACAGACAACGCCATGGCCCGAGGAATTTTGTATATATTCCGTATATTTTGCACATTTTTATCTATACGAACTTGTACGATTAGCACGTTGCACGTACTCGTATTTGAATTGGGCGGTACCGTACTTGCAGTTGAGCATCGTTTGTTTCCAGTTGAGCACCGGTAACGCACCGAACCGCCAGGTGGAACCCTATTCGGGGGAGACAGCGGGGAAGTGCGCACCGAAATAATATTATTCTTTAAATTAGGCTTTTTTCCACAACTCTTCAATTGTTACATCCAGGTGGGCGGTGTTTGACGCCAGGCAATGCCGGTGTCATTGTCCAAAACCGCCCCCAGGCCAGAATCGCCCCCCGGCGGTTTTGGCCTAGTCCAAAACCGCCCCCCGGCGGTTCTGGCCTAGCGACGTCTAGGCCAGAACCGCCCCCCACCAAACTTTTCCTCCCCCCTTGACTCGGACCACATTTAAGTTGTATAAATTGTTGAAAATAGAGTTGCACGGTGACATTCGATAAGTAGTTAGGATGATGCGCATACCCGTCGTACTACTAGTGATGGGTTCGTTACTGTGTGCAAGGACTCTTACTGGTGAAACTTAATTGTACTCGCAGTCGCAAGAGGTTATGGGCCCAGCCCACGCGTACATTAGTTCACAGTAAGGTAGGCGTCCGTGCTGTCGTGGAGTGTTGTAGGAGCAGCTGAGAAATAGCCGTTGGGTAGCGGAGCCTGCAGAAGAATGGCTGCCGCCGACCGACTCCCGATCGACAAGCTGACGATGGACTGCTGGGCGCAGTGGAAGAGAAAGCTGCGCGTCTAGTTGATCGCGAAGGGGCTGTGAGGCGTCGTCAGCGGAGAAGAGCTGCGACCTGACCGAGACGCTGACCTAGCCGCCTGGCAGACCAAGGAGAATCAGGCGATGGCGATCATCGTGCTGAGCATCGGCAACTCCCTGCTGTTTGTCCTGGATGTCGCGAAGCGCGCTGCGACCGAGAAACGACCGTCGCGCGAGTTCCAGACCACCGTTGTGGATGGTGGCGCTGATGGCGACTGAGGACTGATGCACTGATGGCGACTGAGGACCACAAGATGAAGGTTGAGAAGATCGTTCGACACGATCATCTCGAAGAGGAGGAGGAGTGCGACTGCCTGCAGAAGATCGAGCCAGAGCAGCGGCAGCACGCGAGAGACGCAACGAAGAATACGGCTGCATAGGAGAGGCACAATAAACTCATCATTACAGCACAGCTCTGCGACGAACGGTTGAAGCGTCTATAGCTAACAAACTTTTGGAACAAAACACCTAAAAAATGGCCTTTCGAAGAGGGCTGACAGAGACACGGGCATCGGAGCGCTCCCATTTGTCGAAAGTAACCTATTCCAAGTCTGGACGATTAACTTTTGTCATTACAGCACAGCGGTGTCACGAACGGTTGAAGCGCCTATAGGTGACAAACTTTTTTTGGTCGGATTTGCCGAAATTTTGGTTGCCAATATCTCATTATGTGGTGAGAATTTCAAATATCATGCAAGCGCCCCAGACATTCTTTGTAAAGCTGTTCACGAAAATCAAAAAACATTTGGGGGTTTACTCGGCTTTTTTTCGACTTTACTCTGGTCGGGTTTTGGCCAAAATAAAACGACTATGTTTCGAAAAATGACCAAATCGGCCATAACTATAGATCCGAAGCACCTAGATAAATTTACCTTGGGGCACAAAATTGCCATCATATACTACGTGCTCACGCCAAGTTTCGTCCCAATCAACAGTAGCGTTCCAGAGCGGCGACCCTAAAAGTGTGTGCAGAACATGAAAAAAACACCACTTTTTGGGAACATTTTTGTACAATTTGTCTTAACGCGTTCGAGTACCAAAACGCGGGACGGCTCATTCGATTCCGGTCTAGAAGGTGGTTCTTTTGAGCTATCATTCGCCACAATCCGTTCAGGCAATGAAGAGTTATAAGCGACTGAAAATTCAACAAACCGCATTGAGGAAGTGCTCACATATTAGGGTTGTACGCTGCCGCGTACACCCTGATTGTTGGGGATCGGCGATTCGAGTGACCGACGTAGTAGGGGGGAAGGGGGCGATTTCCATGTAAAGGGGGCGGTTCTGGCCTAGGCTAGAACCGCCCCCCCCGGGTTTGGCCCTAGGCCAGAACCGCCGGGGGGAGAAAAACAAGGGGGGCGGTTTTGGACTGCAACACCGGCTCCGCCGTTTCTCCTGGCTTATCATGCGTGATTTGTGGAATAGGAGGCGTGTAAGTGTGGTGTAGTGGTTAGCATCCAGGCCCGGAAACCCTGAGACCTGGGTTCGAATCCCAGCACTGCAATCGCCTTTTTTCCACAACTCTTCAATTGTTACATCCAGGTGGGCGGTGTTTGACGCCAGGCAATGCCGGCTCTGCCGTTTCTCCTGGCTTATGATGCGTGATTTGTGGAATAGGAGGCGTGTGAGTGTGGTGTAGTGGTTAGCATCCAGGCCCGGAAACCCTGAGACCTGGGTTCGAATCCCAGCACTGCAATCGCCTTTTTTCCACAACTCTTCATTTGCTTAGACTTAGGCTCACGTGCACACACGAGCGTGCTTGCAGGCCGTGCCTGCGTGCGGGCGTGTGGGCATGCGTTCTTGCATGCTCGTGCGTGCTTTTTCCCCTAGTGTTTTCCCCGCCGTTTTCGCGCACTGTTTCGAAAATGGCCGCTGTTCGGAGTTTTGTTCGCTTGTAAACGAATGGCTGACAAACAGCTGCGTGTGATCTAATCCGACAAACTGAACCCGCGCACGCATGATGACTCAAGGCGCATGCCAAAAAACAAGAAAAAGAAAAACACGAATACCACGACAACAGGGTCCATAATTGACTAGCACTCCACGCGCGCCAACTAATTCAACGTTGTTCTACTGAGGTGAGCCTAGAGAAACATGCCAAAATTGAATCGCACTTTTTCGCGGTGTGACAAGCTGACGTTTTCCAGCACAGCAGACGCGTGCAGCTTGCAGGGAAGCCCAACAGCCTACTGAAGAATGACGTAAAATCTCGCGAGCGGGACAATGGAAGGCACCGCAACCATTTATTCGCCACGCACAGTCAACAGCACTCAGCAGGTGCAAGAAATTCTCTGACGACGCACAAAAGGATAAGAACAGATACTTTTCATAACTGTTAACTGTTAAGTCAAGTCGACTGCAGTATAAAGCGCATTCAGTTCAGATCAACAGTTCAAAATCGCAGCCTGGAGAAGACGCCTCCGGCCATAGGGAGCGTTTGCTTCGTCGTCAGTCCAGTGGTTGTCGTGTTGCGTTTCAGCTGCAACAATACCTGTATTGTAGTTGCAACCAACACTTGCGAGTGAGCTGACATTCGAAGTACCGCGTGCTCGGTGACTTGCGTGGATGAGACGTCGCCAGCGGAGACGCTGCGACTGAGGCCGCCCACTGCCGACCGGCTAGCGGGCTTGGCGGTTGCTGGCTCTGGGCGGAAGGGGCAACGAGACGAAGCTTGTCCGAGTGCAGACGACCTTGCTGCGCGTCCGTCGACGAGGAGACGCGGTCTGAGGCACAAACAGGTTGATGCTCAACCGACACCACGGACTCGGACCGAAAGCCTACCGTCCGTCTGGCTCAGATGGAAAGAGATTCGCTTGCGCTTGACAGCGACGTCTTTATTGGAATGGCCGTCTTTTTCGGCGCCTCTGCCGAGCCTGGCGAAGACCGAGCTCTCGGACGACAAATGCGAGGGGGGCGCTGCCGACGGTCGGAGGGGAGCCCGCAGTTGGATCGCGTTGAGACGCACGGCCGCCAGAGCCGCCTTGTGGCGCGCCGCTGAGGGAAGGGAAGCAGTACGTTCACGCAAACTGTAAGAGCCGTGTCGAGAGCGGGGGTCGTGTACTTTGGTTGGCGAGCGTGGCCGCCTGCGCGAGCAGCCGTCGACTCTTGCTTGTACTACCGGAGGGCATCTTCACGACGTAAGGCTCGCCCGCGTCGGGCACGGCACGAACCCTAAGAAGGCAGACCGAGACTGACTAGCAAGCGTGCGAAGGGCGCAAGAAGAGAGACACCGACCGAGTCGGCAAGGGCGGCAATTCGACAGGAGCAGCAGCAGCTGAAGGCGGAGGAGGCTCAATGCGTCTTTTCGCGCCTTCGAAGAGGAGACGGAAGAGGAGGAAGAAGCAGAAGCTGCCGACTTCCTTGGCGAAGTCGCGCGCGATCCAGAAGCGACACCGACACCGGCCTTCGTCGAGGCCCAACGCCGCTTCTTCACCGATCCCCAACCGTTGACGACAACAGCTGCTCTGACGACTGCGACTGCAAAGCAAATCCAGTACACATAAACAAATAAGAAAAATACATGACACACGCAGGCAGCGATTTAAACACGATGAGGCACAACGTGAGTTTCCTCAATGTCAATGTACCGGCATTGGAACGGAGCGTCGCTCGACGAGAAGATTGTTGGACTGTTTTTCGGCCAGCGCAGATTGTAAGGGGACCTTTGCTTTATGGTTGGCGTCATCGCCCAGGCATTCCTCATCGTCGTCGTCGGGAGACGACTCTTTTTCCACGCTCTCGCCACTTTCCTCGTCATTGTCTGCGTCCTCGTCTGGCGCCGAAGACCTCTCAACCAGATCGCGCGCCTTTTTCAGTATGGCGACGGCGTCTCCGACCGCCGTGACACCCATCTCTTTGAGAATGTCCCGCGACAGTTCGGGCAGCAGCTCTCGCTTGAACCGGTTCGTTACAAACGCATCTGCGTGCGTCGCGCACTGTTTCGACGCAATATTGGCCGACCGGAAGAAAGCCCGCCAGAATTCTGAAGTAGCGACTGCTAGTAGGAAGCTTATGTCTGCCTTGTTCGTCCGCATGACACAATCGTCGAACAAACCTTTGCTAGCCGAACCGCGAGCCTGCTTGGGAGGTAGACGGTCAAACACGCTCATCGTTCTTGTTATTCCAAGCACGGTTACTACGCATGCATGCATGCGGAGCGGAGCATGCAAGAACGCATGCCCACACGCCCGCACGCAGGCACGGCCTGCAAGCACGCTCGTGTGTGCACGTGAGCCTAAGTCTAAGCAAAGCCTAATTTAAAGAATAATATTATTTCGGTGCGCACTTCCCCGCTGTCTCCCCCGAATAGGGTTCCACCTGGCGGTTCCCCTGGCGGTTCCACCTGGAAAGTGTTTTCCCGAAAAACCGAACTGGAGGGAAAATGTTTTCGCGGGAGCCACGGGAGCCACGGGAGCCAGACTATTAGTAAAACCGAATTTCGAATTCCTGCTTCTTAAACCGAACTTTAAACCAAAATTTTGCTAATTAAGCGAAGTCTAAGCCTAAGCCTAAGCAAAGCCTAAGCCTAAGCAAAGTCTGGACTAAGCCTAAGCAAAGCCTAAGCCTAGACATAAGTCTAAGCCTAAGCAAGGTCTGGACTAAGCCTAAGCAGAGCCTAAGCCTAAGCCTAAACATAAGCCTAAGCCTAAGCAAAATCTGGACTAAGCCTAAGCAAAGCCTAAAATTAAGAAAATTTCATGGGACAGCGAACGCGGTGTCGCTAACTTTTTGTCGCAAGCTATTACTATGGTGCGACATTTTGTCGTTAACTTTTCGTCCTTAACTTTTTTGGGATGTACCATAACATGTTCAAAGTAAGAATTCGGAATTTGAGATTCGGTTTTACTAATAGCTGGCTCCCGTGGCTCCCGCGAAAACATTTTTCCGAACTGGAACTGGAAGGGCTTTTTCCTCTTTGGGCTCCCACTCCCAGGCAGACCCTCTTTGGGAGGGGCTGTGGGAGAGGTGCACACCGAAATGATATTGTTTGCTAAGACTGTCTTAGGCTTAGGCTTAGACTTAGACTTTGTGCATGCCAGCTGCACTTGCCGAGGCGGACGCAACCGTCCTGTGGGCGACGTGGTTGAGCGCTGTGGCCTGTTGCTGGCGCCTCCGCTCGGCGTGCTGGCGCGCGTGCAGGCGGTCGGTGAAGTCGCGCCTCAGGCAGGAGGCGCTCGTTGACGCGCACCTCCGCCTCGTCTCTGAGCAGGGCGGCCAGCACTCCTCTCGTCTCGCAATCCTGAACAACTGGTGCGTCACAGCTGGGCCGCGATGAACCAAGAGCAGCAGGACAGTGGCAGCGCCAGTCACCATGGACGTCGTCGGCGGGCGGGAGGCTTCTCCGAATGTTGCCCAGCATCGGAATCTGTGAAATATCCTTGAACCAGTCAAACTAAATGGGCAGATACCGAGATCCCAGGACCTGAAAGCCGGCTTTGGGCTTTGGGCTGAATGCATGTGTTGGGCTGAATTTCGAAATAGGAGAAGACATGCACTTTCGCTTTTACTCTTACCTACTGCCCGGAAGGAAGGCCACCTCGGGACAAGTTCCGCAAAGTGTTTCTCCAGCAATGCCTCCCTTCGGGAGTGGGTGAAAGCCCCAACCGCTTTTTTAAAATGTGCATGGCAGTGACCAATAGGGCTGGTCGTGGCCTAGAGCCCGCGCCCTTTGGAAACTGTCGTGTACCTGCTGCCAGCTGGCTGCACAATTTCACCCACATGGGTGATGTTGTGCGGTCAGTTGACACCTGACGGCAGCAGGGCACACTGGTAAAAGCGGAAACGCTCAACCAGCTGGGCCAGGTGCCTCCCTTCGGGGAGTTAGTGAAAGCCCCAACCGCTTTTTTGAAATGGACGGACAGGCAACCCAGCACTCAGCCGTTTTTTATTAAAAGTTCGCTTTGAGAAGAAGGCAGCTCGTTTTGAAGAGCCGGCAACAAATTGCTAGATTTGAAGTCTTGTTCTGAGCGTATGCTCGTGGTCTGCTTCGATGCAAAACGTTTGCCGATCTCAACGGAAAATTTTGATCTCAACAGAATCCCCTGGATCTCAACTTCTCAAATATCTCAACAATTCTTATAAATTATCTGGATATACTGTTTTAACAGTATAGTTTAGCTGTTTTAACAACAATGCCGTTTACAACAACAATGCGATGAATGCTCTTGTGCAGCATTTTGTCAAAACCTGACCATAAGTTCAAGCAAAGATCTAAGCATGAGCCTAGGCCTAGGCGTAATTCAAAGCCTAAACGCAAGCCTAAACCAAAGCTTAACTCCCTACGCTTCAGTAAAAGCCTTGGTGGAAGCCTGAGGCTAAGCCTATGCAAAACTGCTTAATTCGATGCCTAAGCCTAAGCAAGGCCTAAGCCTAGGCAAGTTCTAGGTCTAAGCTTGAGCCTAAACCTAAACAAACCCTAAGCCAAAGCAACCTCCTAAGGTGTGCGGTTTTTAACGTGTACGGTTTCTAGTGTGTGCGTTTTTTAACTGACACCACAAATAAGGAAAACTTTTTTCATGTGAACCATGTGCACCATGTGACGAGAGCTTTGTTATCTTGGTGCGACATTGTTTATCCTGTCTCTCCAGCAAAGGCTTTTAAACATTATTATTGTTTATATAAAATTTTTGTGTCGGTGCTTTATATCAATTGATAATATTATTTACATATTGTTTAATTTTTAGCATTTATTGTCTGCTTGTATTATTTTGTAGCGTTTCAGGTCTACCTGTGCTGAACTGCTTATCATTTCAGCATTCCAATCGACTGGACGGCACGCTGAACAGCCTAGCCCACGTCCACACGCGGACTGGACGGCACACTAAACAGCTGGCGCGCTCGATGTTTCAGGGATTTTTCTTGCTCGACTACGGCAGACCGCCCAGTGAGCAGTTGACGGACGGACACAGGAATAACTACTACCTGTTCATGCTGTTCGGCTCCGAAGGATCCTCTCACTTTCGACGCCAACCCCGTATCAGACGAGATCGACACGGCGTCTTTCTCGCGTTTCTCCGGCGCCGCCAAGCAAGCAATTCCACCCGTAATCCGCCGCTGAACGAAGTGGCGGCTTACTTTGAGTTGTATCGGCGCGACCAGACGAACCACAAGTTGACTGAAGAGTTCCTGACGGCACTGTGCAGCCTGGCGTCCGACTGCAACTTTGGAGAAGCGACTGACAAGCAGATCGCCATCCGGATGGTCTGCGGCTGTGCAATTGAAGAGTTGTGGAAAAAAGGCGATTGCAGTGCTGGGATTCGAACCCAGGTCTCAGGGTTTCCGGGCCTGGATGCTAACCACTACACCACACTCGCACGCCTCCTATTCCACAAATCTGTGCAAACCGCGGGACCCAGACACACCTGCTGGGGCTCGAGACGGTCGAATTGTCTGGTGTGCTAAAGCTGATGCACGCTGAAGAGAAGGCACGCGAGAACGCTGCGATGATGGCGAAAAAGAAAACAGCCACGATCGTGATGGCGGGCGCGCGAAGCCGCGCAGCCCGTACAAGCGACAGCAGCAGTGCAACCGTGGCCCGCTCCGACTACCCTCCACAGCTAGAACCCGCTCGACTTCTCAGCAGCACCCACGAACGATGTGTAGGATTCTTCAAGTCAAAAATCAAGTCTACTGCACAAACACCACTCTCTGTCCACTCTATGGAAAGAATTTCAGCAAAACTTGTCCTGCGTTCGTTGGAGTTTTGTGAGATGTGAAGTGCGTGCAGGGCGAAATGTGTGCAGGTTTTGTAGTGGGATTCTATCCGCGGATCGGTTCGAGTGCAATGCAGCGTCTTGGATTTGACAAACGGCAAGCGAAAGTGTTCTCCTGCACGAATGGGCTCGAAGTGATCTTTATTGAGGGAGAAGTTTTCTGGTTTTTTCAAACTTCTCTGCATCAACATCCCGCAGAACGGCACAAACAGCATGACGCACAAGGAAAAGCTTGGAGAAGGATGAAGAGAGTCGGATCTGTTGTGTGAAAATATTGAACTAAATAAATGATGATTGGCTTGGCACAGTTGAAGCAGGGAGGGAGGTACACTCCTAATTGTACAGACCAAGACGGACACTGATCGCAAACGGTCGACGAAGCTCTAGTTGCGCGCTGTCGGCGCGCCCGCCCCAGCAGCCGCCGTGCTGGTCACGTGAATGGACGCAGCGACCTTGTTGGTCTTCTTGACAAACCTGCCGCAGCCGTAGGTGTCGAGGAAGGCCTTGCGCGCCTCGGTCGACATGAGCAGCATGGAGTATGGGTTGATGTAGCAGAACAAGTCCATCGCAAAGTTCCTGAGACGGCGCACTCGCCATTTGTCCGCGCAACACATCAAGTCCCCCAAAGACACGCACTCGCACAATACTGAGTGTTTTAAACTGACCGGCGCATTGAAGGAGCAAAAGGAATAGGCCGTTGCCAGCAAGGGAGGTATACCAAAAATTATCATAGAATTATTTCCAAAAAGTTGAAAACTAGTGATACCGTGTTTTGGAAAGAAACACTTTTCTTAAGCAATTGTATGAAAGTTTGCTCATATGCTCTCTGTTATTGGCTGCCCGGGTCACACCGTGGATACATGCAAAGGGCTTAACAGCAAAAGGGGGCGAGTTTGGGAGAGGATAAGGACGAGAGTATAGCTCGCCAGATCCTGTAGAGTTGTGTGTAGTATTGAGGCAGATAGAAGACAGTGCTGTAGAGCAGCGCCAGCATCAGCTGTCCTATGAAGATGACGAAGACGCAGATGGCCAGACGGCGCTGAATGAATGGTCCAGGTAGCACGCAGGCACGCACGCACGCACGCACGCACGCACGCACGCACGCACGCACGCACGCACGCACGCACGCACGCACGCACGCGCGCAGGCACGCACGCACGCAGGCACGCACGCACGCACGCACGCACGCACGCACGCACGCACGCACGCACGCACGCGCGCGCGCGCGCACACACACGCACGCACGCACGCGCGCGCGCACGCACGCACGCACGCACGCGAGCACGCACGCACGCACGACCGCAGGCACGCACGCACGCACGCACGCACACACGCACGCACGACCGCAGGCACGCACGCACGCAGGCACGCACGCACGCACACACACACGCATGCATGCACGCACGCATGCACGCACGCGCGCTCGCTAGAAATTAACAAAATGAACTAGTCGCTTGTTGTACACGTGCATGCAGATGCAGTATAGTATGTAGCTGCTCACCTCGATTGCCTGACTCTTCTGGCGGTCGAGCTGCGCCTGGCTGAGTTGCGGTAGTTGGAGTGCTCGTTGCTGTCTGACGAGCGAGACGCTCGCCCCAAGATTGCAGACGCTCGACACCGCGCAGCAGACAATGATCATCGACATCAGCGTAATGTGCATCACGTGCTGCAACCGCAGACTGCATTCCAGTACGCCCCAGTGTTAGAATCAATGGAATGAATCAAAGGTTCTGAGACTGAGAGGGTCTTACCAGTTTGCCCGGTGAATCCACCTGAGCGGTCTCATTGCGCGGGCCAAAGTCGTAGATGGGTTTCAGGTAAATGTAGACGAATGGGACGCAGTAGAAGGAGCTGGCCACGCACATCGTCATGATCATTTTGACGTTGCGTCGAGTGAAGAGCTACACAAATGTTTTATAAGAATTTGTCAACGATGCACCATTGTCTTTTCATTACGACGCACCTTTTCTACCCAGTCTGGGCGTGCGATGGTGACGAAGCGGTTGAACGCGATGCAGGCGACGGAGACATTTTGGATGGTCATATTCATCATGGTAACGCAGATGACGAAGCTGGCGATCGGCTGCTGCGGTCCGTTGGGAAGAACAAGGCCCCACTGGGAGGAAAAGCAGTGTAAGGCCCGTTCTTTTCTTCATGCAGTGCCACGTTTGTACAGTGTGTGTCCTAGCGATAGACTCAGCACTACTGCAAGAATCGCAACATGAATTCACGTGCGCATGCTCCCACTCCTGAGTGCCAACAAACAACAAACACGTGCTTCCATGTGTTCTCTATGTGATTAGACTTCATTTAACAACAGAACTGTTGCAGGCGCAACTCATAGCAGTGGCAGAAGTGACCCAGCCCAGACCTCTATGTACAGTACCTACCTGAGGCGGCCGGTGCGCAAAGTAGAGCAGCGCCAGCGACACCACGTCGCTCACTCCCAAGAAGATGGCCAGCACGAGACGTCTCTTATCCTTCTACTAGGTGTTTTTTTTTTTGCTTTTTGTCATCACACAATTTCACACTATGCACTACACATGTACAGTAGTCCGTGGAATTGCTCGAGTTCAACAACTGGTAGAACTGCTGAACCCATGTGTCACTGTGGCCAGGACGTCGCTTGCCAGCTGGAAAAAGGCGCTGTCGAGTGGCGGCTGCCGCCGCTTCTGCACGAGCACGACGAGCAGCATGACGTAGACGACGGTCGAGGCCAACGCCACCACGCCCATGGCCACGTCCATCACGGTGAACCAGGACGGCATGACGGACAGAGAAGACTTTTTGAATTGCAGTGCAGCAATAAACACGGATGTGTCGTAGGGAGAGAAAAGAACCGCCGGAGTGAAAGAATCCCTTTACCTCATCAAATTAGTTTCTAACATATTAGGGTTGTACGCTGACGCGTACACCCTGATTACTCATCAACTGCCCGCCGACTTCCTTCTTTTGGCTTCCTGTACTTCGCTGTCCGCCTGCCAATGTACCCATCTTATAATTGGCTTGTAGACGGCGCGCGCGCTGCTTTGGACCTGTTGTTGCTCCATGTCGTGTTGACAGTGCCAGAAGACCGGTAAAAGCGTCGCCTTCTCGGTATGCAAAAGAAGCAGAGACAATGCGCGCGGTCATGTTGCTGCAGCAGATGTTAGGGGCCATTTATACTTCGCTCCGCTCTGCTCCGCGCAGCAGATTACTCCGCGCGGAGCAAAAGTAATTTATACTCGCGCTGCGCGCATCACATTTTCCAACCGGGACCTTCACGCCAAATTCAAATATCTGCTCCGCGGAGCGCCGGCAAGCGTATTCCAGCACTGTTGGAATATTTTTTGATTCGCGGTATTGAAATCGGCTGAAAATTGAAAGGAGGCTAAGAATAATGGCAGACAATGGTCCAAAGATGACAGAAGAATGGAAAGAGTGCTTAACCGACGCTGTCAGAGATCACTAGTGTCGCTGGAAAATGTCGTCCAACTCCAAACAGCACAGTCCGCGAGCCAAGCCGAACGCCTGCGCCGAAATCGCGCCGCAGCTGGGACCCGAGATTGGCTACACGAGAGTGAGGAACAGCTGCTTCTCGCCAGTCGTTTTTGTTTCTAACTTGACGGAAAAAAAAATTAAATAATTTATTTATTTGTTATTTTTCAGGCCCGCTTTTGCCAATCCGAGCGGAAGGAGCTGTGCGAAATCGCTGACGAGAGGCGGCGGCGCGCAAACAGATCACCTTGCAATTTTGTTACGCAGATGAACTTCTTGAAGAAACGAAATGTCGTGATCCAGTGAGCTGCTTTTATTTGTCACAATTTTACGTTTCAATTGTTTCCAGACCAATTTTGACCTCTTGCAGCCCATATTTTGCCGAAAGCAGCCCATATTTTGCCGAAAAACCCACCATTGTAAGTGAAAGGACAATGCAAAAATTCGACATCGCGAAACTTTCCGTCCCCCCCCCCCACCCACAACCATAGGTGCCCTGCCCACGGAAACATACCTGTAACCGGGTCGGGAAGAGTGGGGGGGGTGGGGGTCTCCAGAGCAAAAAGTGGGGGGGTAGCTGGCCATTTTTTGACTTATACTTATACTTTTCGGTCAAAATGGGTATAAATAGGCTCTAAACAGTGTTATTTAGCTGTTTGGGACCTAAAAGCCCTTATTTGGTGGAGGGGGGGGGGGTGCTCCAAAAAGGCAAAAACTGCGAAAATAACGCGTCCCAGGCGTGTGGTTCAGAAAATAAAATCCAGAGGGAGGGGGGTGGGGTCATTCCGAATGTCTTTTGGGATAGGGTATAATACCCCGCTACCCCCCCCCATAGGTGGGCCCCGGGGGGGGTCACCGCCCCCCTGGCTTGGGCCGTCCCGCTTTTTTGCGGGAGCGACCCCCCCCCCCCTGGCCATCGCCATCCTGGAGAACTTGCGGGAAACCCTCTCTCAATATTAAAAAAAATGGGTAAAGATGCGTGTTTTTGTTTCTTTTTCAGTGTAGTATGACCCAAAAACACCTGAAAAGTGGTATTTAGACCTTATTTTGACCCATTTTAGACCAAAACGTACCCATTTTTCACGTTATTGTGGTGCAAAATCCTCCACTTAAACCACCCCTCCTCCTAAATTCTCGATCCCGGTCATTTTATCCGGGATGGCTCTAGACCCCCCCTGGCTTTTGGACCAATCTACACCTATGCCCCCCCCCCCCCTCCAGAGCACGCCAGGGCATCCAGGGGAATCGCCAATTTTTTTAACAGCAGGAATAATTCGGGATTTTCAGGACACCTCCCAACCCAACCCCCCCCCCCCACGCATTTCTGTGGGGTGCTACGAGACAAATCTGCGCGTCACTTAAATTGCCTCTAATCAGGTGGTTCAAAAGCTTCGGATTGGCGCCTTCGGCCTCGCAGTCCTCAGCAGCAGCGTTGACGTCATGCGGTCAAAAGCACCCCCACCAATAACCGTGACCGGGTTCTGGAGGGGGGGATGTTTGAATTTTTTGATTTTTTGTTATGTCCCACACCCACAGTCCATGCGCCAGCAGTGTGTGTGTGTGCGTGTGTGCGTATAACGTTATTAGAGTTTTGACGATTTTAGGAGCAACAGTGGTCGACCACGGCTTGCGCAAGCCACAAGGTACCTGAATTACAGCAAAACGTGATTATAAAAGAAAGAAAAACAGATTTTGGGCGCTGCCGTTATTGAACCTGTGCCAGTGATCTGCGTGTTGTGACAATCGGTTGGCTTTCTCAGTTCTGCTGAGGCGCAAAACGCATGTGCCGCATACGTGCACGTGGTTCGGAGACCAGGGGAGCGGGCTCAGGGACGGGGGGCAGAGTGGGATGTGCGTCTAGAGAAACGACAAACGAGAAAGCTCGCTCAAGGTCATTAGTTTTAATATTTTTTTTCTGTTTTGCTTGGGTAGACGACACCACATTTTCGACACCGACCGATACTCAGAAAAAAAAAATCGGTTTACTGCCGAACCGCCACACTGGTTGCTGGCTAGTACGCCACTACCGCGGCGCATTGCTGCGCGGGAGTCGGCTCCCGCGGAGCGGCCTCCCGACTACGCTGCGCGGAGCAGAGCGGAGCGAAGTATAAATGGCCCCTTAGGGTCGTACGCTGACGCGCACACCCTGATTTGCAATGCGCACTTTTGGCTTTTCTGACAAAAGCAAGCTGGTTCAATGCAACAACAGAGCCACAATGTATTATTCAACAAGGAAACATGGGGCGTCGTATCATAGAAGCTTGTGCAGGGATTCACCGATTTAAAAGGAATCGGCACTGCTTTGGAATCGGCTCTGCTAAAGAAGTCCAGGAAGTCTACATCGTTCAATCCCTGACAAAGCACAGCAATTTCGAATGGAAGGCAACAAATTCAACTTAAGTGCTTTTTTGAAGTGAGCTTACTGTTGGATTAAGAGTGGTCAACGCTAGGCGGCTGTCAATGGTGTATACAGCATACCCATCTCCATGACGCCTTCCTGTCTAGTGCCGGTGCCGCACAGCCAAAGACATTTGGAAGAACGCCATCTGTAATAGAATTGCGCCCTGCCATCGGTAATAAAATTCCGCCCTGTCAACTTTCTACAATCTTTTGGTGCACTTTTAGTGAATCTCAACAATCTCCACCAACTACCAAACAGACAAAGTTGACAACTTGCTTTGTTTTTGTATTGCTTTGCAGTTGTTTCACTTGGATTAGCTTTTGCTTTTATTTTTCATATTTTGCAGAGAACTTCTTCTAAGCCGAATCTGACGCCTTTGTCTGTAGCTCTGCCAAATGCCCCGAAAATTATGTCTGAGCGCTCCCTTCAAACACTTTTTTGCACCCCCAAAAACAAATTCTAGCTTATGCCACTGGGGTCGGGGGGGGGGGGGGGTGGGGGTGGGGGCAAACCAAAAAAACACGCTTCCTGTTTGAGTCAACGGGCCGGTGTTGCAGTCCAAAACCGCCCCCCTTGTTTTCCTCCCCCCGGCGGTTCTGGCCTCGGCCAAACCCGCCGGGGGGCGGTTCTAGCCTAGGCCAGAACCGCCCCCTCTACATGGAAATCGCCCCCCTCCCCCTGCTACGTCGGTCACTCGAATCGGCGATCCCCAACAATACAAAATGCGAAATGATATAGCCATAGAGAATGAACTGTGCAACAAGTCATTTGCAAGCCTAAAAAAAAATTAAAATATAATAGCAAAACAAATAACGATTAATTCAAGTCGGTAGCGCTGTCGGTAGTCGGTTCGCCCTCTTGGCCTTGAGTTTCTTGCGCTTCTCCTATGCAGCCGTATTCTTCGTCGCGTCTCTCGCGTGCTGCCGCTGCTCTGCCTCGATCTTCTGCAGGCAGTCGCACTCCTCCTCCTCCTCGAGATGATCGTGTCGAACGATCTTCTCGACCTTCATATTGTGGTCCTCAGTCGCCATCAGTGCACTATCCACAACGGTGGTCTGGAACTCGCGCGACGGTCGTTTCTCGGTCGCAGCGCACTTCGGGACATCCAGGACAAACAGCAGGGAGTTGTCGATGCTCAGCACGATGATCGCCATCGCCTGATTCTCCTTGGTCTGCCAGGCGGCTTGGTCAGCGTCTCGGTCAACTCGCAGCTCCTTTCCGCTGACGACGCCCCACAGCCCCTTCGCGATCAAGTAGACGCGCAGCTTTCTCTTCCACTGCGCCCAGCAGTCCATCGTCAGCTTGTCGATTGGGAGTCGCTCGGCGGTGGCCATTCTTCTTCAGGCTCCACTACCCCAGCAGCAATATCCCAACTGCTTCTTTCAAGACTCCACGACAGCACGGACGCCTACCTTACTGAGAACTAATTTACGCGTGGGCTGGGCCCACAATCTCTTGCGAGTACAATAAAGTTTCACCAGTAAGAGTCCTTGCACACAGTAACGAACGTATCACTAGATGTACTACGACGGGTATGCGTATTATCTAACTACTTATCGAATGTCACCGTGCAACTCTATTTTCAACAATTTATACAACTTCAATGTAATCCGAGTCAAGGGGGGAGGAAAAGTTTGGTGGGGGGCGGTTCTGGCCTAGACGTCGCTAGGCCAAAACCGCCGGGGGGCGGTTTTGGACTAGGCCAAAACCGCCGGGGGGCGATTCTGGCCTGGGGGCGGTTTTGGACTATGACACCGGCATCTATTGCGCCACCAAGCATCCACAGGCCAGAAGAAGAAATTGAACAAATGCCTAAATTAAATCATTCGCCTAAAGATTTTCTCTTCTTTTTCTTTTCATTTTTCAATTACCAGTAATACCTACATATGTGTATCAATCAGCTCCTAGAAATGAAACGAAACGATACGGAGGAACGAAAGATATCAAGACATGGCGGACGATCAAGAAATACGTAGGCCTAACGAATGCCAAAAGGATATCTTCATGTATGACGTCGAAGCAAGGTCACTCGCATGTGTTGGGTTAGACAGCAATATGTCGCATGACGACACAAGCCACGCTACAATGCTACAAACTATCAAACAATGCGAAACGAGCATTTGAATGGGCACTCGTGTACGGCAAATTCTACACTAGTACCCAGGTTACAATTGGAGAAGGACACCTTTTTGAGAGGGACACTTTTGGAGGGGGTGGGGGGGAGGGGTGGGGGGGGGGTGGAGACACGGTAGGAGAATTTGCGGTACGTTTGTCCGCTGCTGAGAGAGGCATGATCCCTTCTACATAAAAAGCTTTCTTGTTCGCTACGATATTGTTTAATTCACTGTATGTCCACATATTGCTGTCCATGGGCACCACGATTTGCAGTGGCCAAGCTGTCAACGTCCTTGTTAAATCGCACATACAAAAGTTAAGGTACTGTAAACCAGTGGCGGCGCCAGGATTCAAAGTTAGGGGGGACAGTCCAAAAGTTACAGGGGGCAGTTTGAAAAGTCGGAGTTGTACAGGCCAGCATAACCAGGGTGGGTCCAGGAAAATTTTTGGGGAGGGCAAGATACTGGTGATTATTAATTTGCAACTGTCCACCAGTGTCTAATGCCAGCTTAAAAAGTGTGGCACACACACGGAGTAGGCGCAACCTTTTGAAAAGAAGAGGTAATAAACGGTCGATACATGACGACCCAAAATACGTACACCTATGTACATGGCCTTCTCAGAAAACCCAGCGCCGCAGGCAAATTTTCTACTCTGCTGCGTCTCTCCCTACTAGGTTTTTATTTTAAATTTTTTTCTAGGGCACATTTTTTACCCCAGTCCTTGGGAACCTCACAGAGTAGATCCCAGATCTTTCCCATAATTCCCAGATTTTTAGGACACTGCTCAATTGTGGCAGACGCGTCAAAACGTGCACCAAAAATGCCCATTTTTTGTTAAAAATCAGCGCTGTTCCAAATTTTTGTCCTTTACATCTTGCGCCGCAGGCGAAAATTTGGCTGTTGAACGTCGGTTTCTTCATTTTTGGCGTTGAAATTGAGCAGAACTTACACACGTCCCTTCGCCCTTATTCTCCGCCATTTAAGGCTGAATTTCAACAGGGTTAGGTAGGTACCTTGTTGCAAAAAATCTCAGCAAATTCCCAACAGCCGTCAAGCTTTGCATGTCTCTGCTTTTGGGGGGAGGGCACTGCGTGCGATGATGAGAGCGAACGCCTATCTACGTGCCGCCAGAATGGGTGAACTGCGCTATTGAGTGGGTTGCGCTCAGCTTCAGCCATGCTTTTACGACTCTGCACCAACCATTGAAATTTGTTATGCACATATACACACACAACACAAGCTCTCGTACGTGATGGAGTGCAAAAAGTTGCGGGGGGCAGTCCAGAAGTTACAGGGGGCAGTCTGCCCCTCCCTGCCCCTATGTAGCGCCGCCACTGCTGTAAACCCTATAATTAGGCACCTTGTTGCTGTGTAATGGTTTCATTCGCGCCACAGGTGGGGTGTAATTACAGGGGGGGGGCTAAACAAAAGGGGGGCTAATAAACTGGAAGGGTCGATGCGTGGGCGAGCTTTGCAGGCGCGAAGCGCCTGCAGGAGTTTTTTAAGCGTTAGGGGGGGGGGTGTGATTATATGGGGGGGGGGGAATAAAGGACGGGGCTAATTATAGGGTTTACGGTATATAGGAACCGAAAGAACACGGTAACCGCGATCAGCGACGAGGTAGATGTATAATAGTCATACAGATGACACGAATGAGCCAAGCTAGATGGAGCTAGGTCTAGCGAAAGTACCATCTAGATGACAGGCATACGAGAAGCTTGATGCGGCTTGGGCAGACTCAGGCGCCGCATGGTCCTCCGACCAGATCGCTCCGCATTCTCGGGTGTACGTCAAGAATGTACAATTGTATATACCGCAAATCCCCCAACTTCTACACTGTTCGTTCATTGGGAGGGTACTGTAGTTCGGTTAATATAACCCGGCAAATGGCGTTGTACCAATGCTGAACAGAGTTGAACATGCTGAAGAGAAAAACGAGTTGAAACTGAAAATTACACAGTTGTAGTGCGTAGAAGCAATAAACGGGACCCAAATCTGGGGAACAGATCGTGACAATGAAAAGCTGGACAAGAAAACCATTGTTCTGAACTGTGTTCTGAATCATGCTCCTGTGCGCTTAGAGGGGGTTCATTTTCCAATGGTACCCTCCATGATGGGCATTATTTGAAGGAGGGCAATTATCGCCCAAACATTGGCGTTCCTTGGGGGATTTACGGTACTGTAGGTATGGCGAATTGGCTCTAGTCCGTTTTTTGACAGATACTCCATCCACTAGTTGGATTGAGCGTTGGCGCGAGTTGCCAACGCTGTGAGGCGCAGTGGCCGTGGTGTTGGCTGGAACGGCAGCTGCCGGCTGATTCAGGTCTCGGGTGTCCTGAGTAGTATACCCCCCCCATCTACGGCGCAAAGTTACGCCCGTGCGCCGTAGATTTTGGGCATAACTTTTTGGGCGTCATTTTTTATTTTTTTATTTGGGCGTAACATTTAGCCGTTTCAGGTCGCGAGCTCTGAGGTGGTCGATCGGGCGCTCTAGGGCAGGGGCGCGGTTCGGCAGGATCCGATCCGCTCAAGTGCATCTACGTCGTTACGTGCGAATATTACACAGCGATCAAACATGCGGCGTCGAATTCAATCGGCGTCAAAATGTCTATAGAACCGACCTACGTGCGGATTTTGCAGCAATAGAACGGACATTCGTGTACCTACGTAAGCCAATTTTACAGCAATAGAACCGGCGCTGTTTGTTCCTAATACACAGAACTACGCAGGGTCGTTTGCATGAGTCGAACACGTGGCAGTAACGGCTTTTCGTAATTTTTCGTCAACGCGGCGACGGATCGCACGCAGTAGCGAGGCCTAGACGCACATGAGGCGCCGACAAAACGCAGCACAGGAGCGCGGCGCAGAAGCGCGCAAACGAGCGGGCAGGCACACGCGGTGGACGTCAACCGCAACGCTTCTCGAGCATCAGTATCGGCGGCAGCTGGGCGTTGCGACGAACGGAGAGGGGCGTGCGGCGGCGGTGACGGTCGAGCGGCACAGCAGTGGAATGGCGCGCAGCAGCTCGGTGGGCGCGAACGGCGGTCACGGGGCTCGTGTTCTCGGCATCCGCCAGGGCGCCGTCGTCTTCGGGCGCCACTAAACGAGACAGACATGAATTTTTACAGACACAGCAAACAGCACAGCGACCTTGGGCGGCGGCTTGAGCGAGGGCGATGAGGCGCTGCTCGTCCACCCCCTCGGGAGTCGGCGGCAGTCGGACCGCGTCTTGGCGGCGAAGGGTGGGCGGCAGCTCGTCCCACCTCAGCGAACCGCTCAGCGCCTCGGTGGAGTCGGCAGAGTCGGCGGCGGCATAGTCAGCAACGGCGGCGGAGTAAGGGCGCGGCAGCGGTGAGGCTTGGGCCGGAGCTTGGCCGCCACTGGCGAGACGGGTGGGTGAAGTCGGCACTTGATCGGCGGGCGGCGGTTCGTGGTAGTAGCACTGTGGCAGAGGCGCGCCCAGTAGCTCGGCGGCGCCGTCGATGTGGTGCAGCAGCACCACGTACCCCAAAACTTGCTGCAGGGCGGTGAAGTAGTAGAGGCAGCCATAGATTGCCATTTTGTACATTCTCGGTTCAGCCAAAATAATGATATTTCCAGAAACTGATCGGGCGTTAAAGTAGTGGCTCGTTTTGTCGACGAAAATCTTCGAACGCGTGGAAGAAATTACTGATTCGTTTGAATGCCGGTTATTACTACGGTAAAATATTTACCTGCCGTTTGGAATACGATACCGTTATTTACATGATTGTATTTTTCAAACATGAATAGGTGTTCTGTAGGAAACGAAAGTAAATACTGCTGAAGCTGTTATGGACAAAGAACACTGCATGCATGACTGGGACATAGCTTCTCAAACCTCTCAAACCATCTCAAACCTATAAAAGCCCATCGATCACGAACAGAGGCATCATTTGCCAAAATTATGAGTTCACTTTACTGCAAACTGTGCGACATTCATTGCTTTTCTCAAGACTACTACGCAGCCCATTTAGAGGGCGCTCGCCACTGGCTGAACACGATGCTGGTGGAGGGCAAGATCCCTGAGTGGTACTGTCAGCTCTGCTCAAAGGTGAATACCTCCATCCCCAAGGCGTCTAAAGCAGTCGTTTCAAAGGCCGGAACAAAGAGCACACCAACGCCAATCGACTGCAGGCCCAGCAGCATAGCTGGACCATCCAAGGTTGTAAGTAGTCGACGGCCACTCAAGTCTAACCTGAAGCTGGGGAGGAGCCTCAGCAAAGCCACGCGCATAAAGAAGGCCAAGAGCAAGATCGAAACCAACCGCATCAGGGGTCTGAAAAAGGCAAAGACTCAGAAGCGCCAGTCACCCAGGGAGGAAAAACCGAAACATGTGACAAAGTGAAACGAAGGCGCCATCACTTGTGTGCATCGTTCTAGTTGTGTTCTGAAAGTTGAAAAAAACACGGACAGGAAATTGAAAGTCGGACATGCACTACTCATTGTATTGCTATCAATATTAATCAAGTGCTGTAATGTACCAATAGCGCTTAAAAACGCTCCATTTTTCGGATGCAAACAGTGCTTACACGTTCTTGATAAGTCAGCCGCCCACAGCAGCTGATGTATGCAACGTATTTTCAATAAAGAAACTACTGACAATGCAAACAAGCAACCGTTCATTGCTCCGATCACCAGCTAGATTACAGAGCAGCGATACCAGCCGAGTTGAACGGACCATAAAATCGAAACAATGGTTAGGATTGTTATGCATGTGCCAAATGATAATTAATGCCTTGAATAAAGCACAACCGCAGAAATTATAAACCGAGATAAACACCATCGAAATGACTATTCAGCCTGTCTTTGCTGCATATACAAGCATCAAACAAAAATCTGGGCCTTCGATGCAGCTAAGAAGTCTCTATACCCACAGGCGTTACTGCAACGCTGTTGTTAACAGTATGTTTTCTAGTTTGAATTTGAATTTTAAATTTGAACGACCGTTAGTACGGTAGTGCCGTCAATGACATATCACCGCAATTTCTAGTTTGGATTTGAATTTCAAATTTGAACGGCCGTTAGTACGGTAGTGCTGTCGATCACACGTCACGACCTAATGAAGAGGAAACAATGACTCATCCCACCACGTCTAGACCGCCCAGCAGGGGTCATTTCGAACAACAATCGAAACGGAGGCCACGTCACAAAGGGGACCACCAATCGACCAATGAGACAGCCAGACACGTGGCGCGAAACCGACCTCCTATGGAGTAGAGGCCCCCTTATAAGGTAGTTCAATTGAGGAGGTCGTCACTCTTCTTGCGACGATGTTTACTTATGCTGATTTAGTCGAGCTATGTGCGAACAAGAGCTACAAGTGGGACAAGCAGCTGGCCGACGAGATCCTCCAGCGCTACACGGAGCTCTTCCCAACTGGCGTCAACTCCACGCCCGAGTTGGCCGAGTTCTTCAACTTCATCTGCCCTGACGACGACGACCAGAGAGGCGGCGGCGGTGTCGACAAGCCCTTCACCGTCCGCCCTCTCGGCGAGCGCCAGTCCAAGAAGTTCCACACCAAGTGCAAGGCGTTCGAGCTGCACCTGGAGCCTGGCTGCGACGCGCACCTCACGGCCGCGATTGAGGCTGTCCTCAGCACCGCCGCGGCCAGCTCGTCGTCAACGGCGCGCATCGGCGTGCGCATCACGAACAAGGCGTTCGAGCGGCCGGCGCTGATCCCCTTCACTGAGAAGGCCAAGTTCTCCGTCGAGCGACTCGAGCACCTGCTACAAAGCCTCCAGCAGTCGAACGCGGCGGCCCGACTCGAGGACGTCCGCATGGAGGTGACGACGATCGACTTGCCCCGCGCCGGCGGCAAGGGCAACGTCGTGCTCAACGTCGACCGCTGGATCGAGGGCAACTCAGGCAAGAGGAAGCAGACTTTCATTCGGATTCCCACAGATGACGACCGCTGCCTGACAAGGTTTGTTTGTAAATTCCGTCAACTGTACCCGAGTTGTTTGTCTCTTTAGAGCGATTGTAACCGGGATCGCCAAGGCCAAGAGCGGAGCGTCGCGGGAGGCAATGCGGCACTACAACAACATCAGACGAGGGGGTCGCGATCGCCGTACCCAGCAGAAGAAGGAGGCGATGAAGCTGGCCCGACAGTGCGGTCTGCCTCTCAAGGGGCCGTACGACCTCGCCGCCGCCGCCGCCATCCAGAGGAGCGTGGCGGAGCTGGACCTCTATGTGTGGGCAGTCAAGGGCGCCGTCCCCAAGCTCGAGTTCCGCGGCCCGGGCACCGGCGCCTGTCGAGTCGACATTCTGCTCCACGACGGCCACGCGACCCTGATTGGTTCGCTCCCGAAATTCATGTAAGTCTGTACCTGTAACCACTAATCAATTGACTCAAAGCGACTGTGTTTGTTTCAGGAAGTGCAAGTACTTTTGCACAGGATGCAACGAGGGGTACGACCAGAGGCGCGATCACAAGTGCGACAACACCTGCCCATACTGCTGGGGCGTAGGCGGCCGGTGCGAGAAACCAGATGGCGGCAAGTACAAGCATTGCGCCGATTGCAAAAGTAAGCGAATTTTCATTTTCAAAACTCTATCCTAACCAGTGACTCTTGCAGGGAACTTCGCAAACGACCAGTGCTTCGCCCAGCACAAGGCCACGTCCACCCACAACGGCACCCGAGATCTGGCGGTCTGCGACAAGGTCAAGATCTGCGCCGTCTGTGGCTGGAGCGTCTACCGCAACAAGGAACACCTTTGCAACCAGACGCGCTGTCTCCTGTGCCGACAGATCAAGGCAAAAGACGGCGAGCACCTCTGCTTCATGGCGCCCATCGACCTGGACAAGGAGAAACAGCCAGACTTCATGCTCTGGTCGGTTATCCTTATCGTTCTCGTTATCATTTTCAAGTGGCGCTATTTAGGTACGACTTTGAGTGCTATGTCACTCGCGAGCTAGAGGACGGAACGCGCGCCCACGACGTTGCTCTGATCGTCGTCCAGCGGTCGTCGGATGGCTGCTACGAGAACTGGGACCGCACCATCCGCGACTGCCCCTCGTGCAAGGGCCACCACGAGCTCATCTTCTCCGATGAGACTGATCCGGAGCCTCTGGACTCATTCATCGACTTTTTGTTCTCCGACCAGAACAAGGGAGGGCTGGCCATCTGTCACAACTCCCAGGGCTACGATGCCGTGATCATCCTGGGGCGACTGTTGGAGCGGGGGCTGGGACCCGACATCATCAACAGAGCTCTCAAGGTGCTGACGCTGGAGCTGAATGGACTCACTCTCAAGGACTCGTTCGCCTTTCTACCAATGCCCCTGTCGGCCATCCCCGACGCGTTCGGCCTCGACACGAGAAAGCAGTACTTCCCCTACTTGGCACTGAGTCGAGAGAACCGGTTCTACAAGGGCCCGTTCTTCGACGCCTCGTTCTACGACGCCGACCACATGAAGACGGGCGCCAGGAAGAAACTGCTCGACTGGCTGCAGGAGCAAGACGGCAAAGAGTTCGACATGAACAAGACGCTGGTCGAGTACTGCGTCACGGATGTCGACGTCCTCCGACAGGGCTGCTACGCCTTCCAGGACGCCTTCGTCAAGCTGATGCGGCTCGACCCCTTCGCCTCGGCCACGACCATTGCCTCGTCGTGCATGAAGGGCTTTCGAGGCAACTTCCTGCCCGAGGACACCATCGGCATCACGCCCCCCAATGGCTACCGCTACCACGACCTCCAGTCGGCCATCGCCCTCAAGTACTTCATCTACCTCAACAAGTTCGAGGGCCGACAGATCGCCCACATTGGCAACTCGATTCGCGAGAAGAAGATTGGCAACTACAGGGTCGATGGCTTTGAGGAGAGCACCAACACCGTCTTCGAATTCAATGGGTATGTTTTCCCATCAATTTGTACAATATGCGATATGTGTGCTATTTAGGTGTCTCTTCCACGGCTGCGAGCGTTGTTTCCCTAACCGGAGCACAACTCTGCCGGGCGGCAACGTCACTGTAGAGGAGGCGCACCAGCGAACCATCAATAGAGCTGCCGACATCCGTCAGGAGGGCTATGCGGTCGAGTCGATCTACGAATGCGAGCTGCAGAGCCAGCTGCAGACGGACGGTGAGAAGAAGAGGCGATTCGCCTCCATAGAAGTCGTCACGCCGATCAAGCCACGAGATGCCCTATATGGTAAATTTGCGTGTTTTTGGTCTTATTAGGAATATTACTGTCTAATAATGGTTCAGGCGGGCGCACAGAGACATTCAAAATGTTCCACGAATATGGCGACGGTGAACGAGGGCGCTACATCGACTACTGCAGTCTCTACCCCTGGGTCTGCAAGTACGCCCGCTTCCCAGTGGGCCACCCCGAGGTCATCACCAAGGACTTTGCCGACATCTCGACCTACTTCGGCATCGTCAAGGCCAGAGTTCTGGCGCCCCGTCACCTCTACCTGCCGGTGCTGCCCTACCGCACCAAGGCCAAGCTGTTGTTTGGGAACTGCCGCAGCTGCATGGACAATCTGCAGCCCTCCTGCAATCACGACAGCGACGCGGAGCGATCCTGGATGGCCACCTACCCAACCCCCGAGCTCCAGCTCGCCGTCTCCAAGGGCTACAAGATCCTGGAGATCTTCGAGGTCTACCACTTCCCTGAGACGGCCATCTACGACGGCTCCGACGACACAACCGGTGCGTTTCCCTCCTGTGTGTGGTGTCGACAGTTGCCTAACCGCAAATTTAGGCCTGTTCTCGGAGTACATCAACACCATGCTCAAGATCAAGCTCGAGAGCAGCGGCTGGCCAAAGTGGGCAAAGACAGAGGACGACAAGGCGAAGTACCTGCGCCAAGTCAAGGAGATGGAGGGCATCGACTTGGACCCCGACAAGATCAAAAAGTGCCCCAGTCTAAGGAGTCTGGCAAAACTCTGCCTCAACAGCTTGTAAGCGCAATTTTTTTAATTTTCTCACCGTCCCTTGTGTAGCTGCAGTCCATTTCAGTTGGGGCAAGTTGGGACAAGCCACGGACCTCACCTCGCGCAAGTTCCTGACGGAGATGGACGAGCTGGCGAAGCTGACCGCAGACGACACCCTAGAACTGCGCGGCGTCACGATCGTCTCGGAGGACGTGCTGCTCGTCGACTACCGCAGGAAGGAGCCGTTCCAAGAGGCGACGCCCTTCACCAACATCGTGATCGCCTCGCTCGTCACCGCCAACGCCCGCATGCGACTCTACGAGGCCATCGACAAGCTCCAGACTGACGCACACTACTGCGACACAGGTACAAAAATTCGCTCGCCTGTCTCTGTCGTCAGACTCTTGTGTTTCAGACAGCGTCATCTACGCCGAGAAGCTGGCAGCGCCTGTCGACTTGCCGTTCGGCGAGACGCTGGGGCTGTTCACCGATGAGATCGAGGGCCGCGAGATTGCCGAATTCGTCAGCGCCGGCCCAAAGAACTACAGCATGTCGCTGTCGACAGGCGGCGCCGCCCCCGATGCCTGGATAACGAAAATCAGGGGGTTTACGTTGAATCACGCCGGATCCGAGGTGCTCAACTTCGAGTCGATGAAGACGGCCGTCCACAACTTCGTCCAGTTCGCCGACAACGACGCGATCGACGTCGCCTTCCCACAGATCGCCCGGACGAAGGACTACAAGATTGTGTCTAAAGACGTAAAAAAGCGATACTCTGTGACCTTTGACAAGCGCATCGCTCGCCCCGATTTTTCCACCGTTCCGTATGGCTGGCGTGACGCGTGAACCTTGTTGAGAGCCTGAAATCCTAGGGGAGTTGCATTCATGTTCTGATCACACAAAATCACAAAAAACGGCGCGTATTACAGCAATTACACAGCGCCCTCTGTGCCGCGCTTAACCTTTCTAATTACCGCCAAATAATCTCTTAGAGGTCCGATTTGCATAACCCCTTTCTATTCACGAAAAAAGGACTGAGGGTTAGGAGAACACGCAAACAGGGACTATAGAAAATTTTATAGAATGGCTGCTGGAACTATGTACCCACATATTAAATGTTTTAGGTAAGCGCATTTGAGCCTGCAAACCTGCAAGCAAACGAGGATTTGTCTGAGTCGCAATGGCGCTTGTTGAATTGGTTTTCTTCAACTCTTTCCGCGAGGCGTCTCGTATTTTCACCTGTGCTGCTACGGCAAAGAGCATGGACACGTGGGAGGATCGCGGCAACGCCATGGAGACGCCCAAGAACCTGCTGCAGCACGATTCGTTTCGACGGATTTTTGTGCACGAATTGGCCTCGATCACGCCAAGGCGCGAAGTCTACAAGCGGTTCAAGTCCAACGTGCTGAAGGCGCACATCCCTGTAGGCGACGTTCTCGACTTTCTCAGCTTTGACCCCCTGATCCGCCTGCTGTTTGAGGAGTCCTTTGTAACCAAGGCCCTGGATCACGTGTTCTGCTCGTGTGATGATGACGACTAGCGTATAAATACCTCTCGTTTTTCGGTACGCAGCTGTCACAATGTTGCCGTTTGTGTCTCGCTCTGCCATTATTCTCGCTGGACCTAGCAAGTGTGGAAAAACACAGTTTACGCTGAGACTGTTGAAACATGCGGACGAAATGTTCCAAGACAAATTTGAGCGAATTATTTGGTGTTACTCTGAACATCAGGCACTCGATGTACCGGCAGGGACAGAAATGGTGCGTGGTTTACCCGACATGGATGAACTACGCAAGCAGGCACGCGCCCCAAAGCTTCTAATACTAGACGACCTCATGAGCGAAGTGGGCGACGTTCTGACGGATTTGTTTACAAAAGGAAGCCACCATTTGAATTTGACAGTGATTTACCTTACTCAGAACATTTTTTATGGCAGTCAGCGAACTGCACGTCTCTCTGCCAACTATATTGTGTTATTTAAAAGCCCAGGTAATGAACTGCCCATAGCCACTCTAGCTCGTCAGATGTACCCTAGGAAAGGTAGTAAGCATTTTATAGATGCGTATCGCGACGCGACAAAACAAGCACATTCCTATCTACTTGTCGAGGGATCGGAAGATCCGCTTTAGTAACACAAATTCAAACTTTGCGCAAAATTTGTCTTTGTTTGTGTGGTTGTTTTCATGCGTGTTCATAATAATAATACTGTTTTAAAAATTCAAAGCTTTGCGCAAAATTTGTCTTTGTTTGTGTGGTTGTTTTCATGCGTGTTCATAATAATAATACTGTAAAAATATTTTTGATCCTGTTTTTGTCAAATAATGGCGTATTCGGATGGTTTGTCCGCAATTATCTGGAATTATCATTCGAATCACAATTTTGGCGCAAAAAAAATTTTTCGGCTTTTGAAGGGCGATCACAATGTGACGCTCAGAGGCATTCAGAGTTTCCTCCAGCGAACCAAGGTTTTTTTTCTGAGTTTATTGTCGAGTTTTTATGGTCTTTCTTTAGCAGCGTGGAGGTTCTCTCGAGCGCAAACCGGGAAGTGGGCGACCGCGAACGGCTTTGACGCAGGCCAACATTGCAGCAATCAAGCGTCACACGTTGTCTCAGGATTCCAATCCTGGGACACACTTGAGTCAAAGAAAAATCTCGCAGAAGTTGGCCATCGCGAGGACGTCTGTCCAAAGGGCCCAGCGACATCTAGCGCTGCGATGCTTTACCAAAGTTCCAGTCCATCAGCTGAATCCATTGCAGAAGCAGCAGCGCCGGAAGAGGGCGCAGAATTTGCTTCGTCGGCTACCAGTCGATGCTGTGAGACGCACGGTCTTTACAGACGAGAAGTGGTTTGAGACTCAGGCGCCACGGAACGCGCGGAATAGCAGAGTTTATGGCGTCGGACCCAAGCGCGCCATTGATCCCGGCCGTCTGTTGGTTGAGAGGGAAAAGAAAAGCTTGAAGGTTTTTGAACCTTTTTTTCACAAAGTTTTCATTTTGGTTTGTTTTGAAGGTCATGGTAGCAGCTGGCGTGTCGGCTGCTGGGAAGACGAGACTGCACTTTGTCCCTCCGTCAACAAAAGTGACGGGTCACTTCTACCGCAGCCTGTTGACGGACGGATTTTTCCCCGACTGCAAGCGCCTTTTCCCATCGGAGGACTGGATTTTTCTTCAGGACGGTGCTCCATCTCACACCGCAAAGGACACTGTGCAGTTGCTCTCGCGGCAGTGCCCCGACTTCATCCACCCGACGGAGTGGCTGGCCAACTCTCCCGATTGCAACCCGATGGACTATCGCGTGTGGGAGGTGTTCGAGCAGAAAGTTTTTGACGGGCACCCGTCCTTTGACAGTCTGCAGTCTCTGAAAGTGCGGCTGCAAGAAGTTTGGGACAGCATTGACGACGGGTGGATTCGCAGTGTGATTCTTGACCGAAAGAACGGTTTTCGAGCTCGTCTGAGGGCGGTTGTGTCGCAGAACGGCGCTCAAATCGAGCACATGTTTAGAAAGATTTGAAAATGGGTGGTTTGATGTGTGTGTGTAGCGCTCACTACAGCAAGCCTTAACAGAAGTAGCTGAAACTTGGCATGCGAGGTAGAATTTAGGGTGCCCTGTAGCCTGCAAAATTTCAGGCGGATCCGTCCCCGATCGGCCGAGATAGAGGGGGGCACATTTTTTTTGGTCCATTTTCATGTGGTCCGTCACTTCGAAAATTGGGTGTTTTTGGGAACATGGTCATAAAATGCGCGTGGGTGGTCGGATGGGAATAATATTTGGAGGGCGTATACAGATTGTATTTGGCTATAAGCCCACAAAATTTCATCCCAATCCGCCATGGTTAGGTTGAGTTACGGAAAATACAAAAAGGGCACATTTTTTTTTGGGCCACCCTGTACATGGCGAACCAATCACAGGCGTCTTCTATGAGGCTGAGCTCAGCGCCGTGTATAAAAGGCCCCGGCCCAGAAGAAAGTGATCCATTATGGCTGAGACTGGTGATTCTCACAGCGGGTCTAACCATTCTCATTGGCATATTTGCAATAGCTATTACCCGCGCGCTGAAATCGTGTATCTGTCCCAGGTTGCCATAGTGTACATTGTGGTGCTGTTTGCTCTGGTGAACATCACTCTGCAGACTGGCGATAATCGCTACTGGTATTCAGCGCTCTCTGCCGCTGTTGCGTATCTGCTTCCAAGTCCAAATTTGAAGCAAAATGTCTGACTTTTACATCACTCTACCCAGCAACACTCAAGATGGAGGCGGCAACATTTCAAACTTTTATGTAAACTTACCTGAAACGATAGACCTGGAGGGGCAATGGTCGGTTGCACTCACCGAAATTATGTACCCCTACACAACACACAATATTTACAATGGGGGTTTGAAAGTTTCTGTGAATGAAGGTTTTGAACTAGTAGACTACCGCAGCCCTCAAGGCGAGCAGATGTTGGCAGAAATTGCTGGTAGAAATTCGGTTGCCGACAACGTGGTGACTCTCAAGTCAATGTTTGTCATTCAGAAAAACAATATTGATTTCATTGGACATATTGCAAACAACCACTACACAACATTGAAAGAAATTGAAATTGTGGTGCTGGCAGCCTTCAGGCGCATATGGATTGATCGAAGGAAACGCCTAAAGGATCAGTGTTCAGAAGAAGACAGGCGCCGAATCCCCTTCCTTCAGCAGGCACTCGACTTCTTTGAATCAATGGCCAGAGCATTCAACTTTTCCCTCAATGCTCAGATCAATAGGTTTGCGGTGAAGATTCAAGCTCCAATCAGGGATATACAGTTTACGGAGCAACTAAGCTATCTTCTGGGTTTCAAACGCTACAACTTCCCATTGGGCACGCATGTCAGTAATCACCCTCCTGACATTTGTGGCGGCATAAACTGTATCTACGTTTATCTCCCCATCATACATCCCCAATTGGTAGGTGACGCGCGGGTGTGTCTATTGAAAATCGTACCTCTGAAAGGAAGATACGGTGAGCAGACTCTAGCTGAATTTTCCAATCTGGAGTACATACCAGTCTCTGTTCGTCAGTTCTCTAGTGTTCAGGTTACTATAAATATGGCAGACGGGCGACCTGTGCCATTCGCGTTCGGTAATGTGATTCTGAAATTGCACTTTCGACGCCGTTCGGTGCTTTGAAGAAATGCGAACTGTATTTGTTGCACCCACACCTGCACAGTTGGGTGGCTCAGCTTTTCCCGTGTACAGAGGGCTACCATACCAGAGCGGAGAGGGTCTGGGTTCGGTATTTAAGAGTGTGCTGCGATTTCTTTTGCCAATCGGAAAGACAGTGGGCAAGGAGGCGCTTAAAGCTGGCCTGGGAGTTGCATCGGACGCTCTGCAAGGCGAGGATTTAAAGATGGCTGCAAAACGTCGTGGCGCGAAGGCTCTCGAGAACGCCGCCAAGAAGGTGCAGAGTGGCAAAGGCTTGGGCAAACCCGGCCAGACCAAGGGGGCCGGAAAACCTATAAAAGCACCGGCTCGCAAGCGAAAGCGGGTCACTAAGAAAGCTAAGCCTCTAGGACTTTACTATGGCCGTGCATCTGCTTGATAAGCGCACCCAGCTGTGCTCCAAATCAGAAGTTGATGTTTTCTCCGTGCCACTGACGCAAGTTGTCGTTGAGAGTAACAATTGGACTTGTGTGTACCCAAAGAATGCAATTTCTACACAGAACAATGCGGGACCTTACCTGTTTGAGATACCCCGCGATCCTGAGATGCTGGACCTGACCATGAGCTACCTGTACGTCTCGTTCAATGTTACTAAGCAGGATGGCTCTCCTGTTGACAACGCCCACACAGTGGCTATCGTCAATAATATCGGGGGCTCTCTGTTTCGCCAGATCAAGTTGACGTTCAATTCGCGCCTAGTCTACGATTCCTCGGCTGGCTACATGTACAGATCGTACCTGGAGAATGTGCTCAACCACTCTACCCTTGTCAAGAACACTCAGCTCACCGCTGCCGCCTTCTTTGAGGATGCGCCTGGGGCCTTTGACACGCCTGCGAATAATGACGGATTCAAGAAACGCGCAAAAATCATTTCTGAAAGCAGGAATGTCGAGATTATGACGGCATTGAATGCTGATTGCTTTTCTCATGACCGTCTGCTGCTCTCAAACATGAATGTGCGTCTAGAGGCGCTAAAGCAAGCCGACTCACTGTGTCTGCAGACGTCTGATGCGGTCACAAACTACAAGTTGAACATAAACTCCGTCGTATGGTATGTGCGAAAATACGAAATTTTGAGCTCGATGCAGCTGGCACTGGAGGCTAAGCTAGCAAAGCAGGCAGCCAGCTACCCCATTCGACGAACGACAGTACAGTTTGAACATGTTGAGGCTGGCCGCAAGCAGGTTCACTCACTTCCAATCTGCACAGGCCAGCTGCCCCGCCGAATTGTTTTGGGTTTCATTTCGCAAGCATCCTACGTGGGCAACTGGAAGTCTAACCCATTCAATTTTCAACACTTTGACCTCAAGAAAATCCAGCTTTCTGCGGCTGGCGTTCCCTACCCAAGAACCCCCCTTGAGTTGGACTTTGAAAAGAAGCACTACGTTCGAGCCTACCTGCAAATGGTGAGTGGTCTCAACATCCCGATCGATGGCAATGGAAATGGAATCTCCTATGACGCCTTTGGCAAAGGCTTTGCTCTCTATGTTTTTGACTTGACCCAAGATGGATCCGACACTGGTTTCCAGCTTGTGAAAGAAGGTAGCGTCACCTTGGACCTGGAGTTTAAGAACACGGTACCTGCTGGCGGTATAAAACTCGTTGCTTACTTGGAGCACCAGTCAGTGATGTACATTGATAAGAACCGTGATTGCTACTTTGATTTTTCGATGTAATGAATACAAGCCAGTTGTTGTGCGCGATACGCTCTGATTACTACTTGTCAAAACGTTGTTTGGGCGTTTTCCCATCAGACAGAGTGCCACCGTTGAAGCCAGACACCTGCATAATACTAAATGAGGACACACACGACAAACCAGGCATTCACTGGCTAGCACTACACAGGACTAGAGCCTCCCACGACTGGTTTGACAGCTTCGGTCGCGCCCCTTTTGCGCCTTTCCGTCGCATAGTCACAACCTACAACAAGCGTCAGGTTCAAGACAGTCTCTCGGATGCTTGCGGAGCTCACAGCCTGTTCTATCTCTACCATAGGGTTAGAAACGTACCAGCACGGGATGTGTTTCAGATCTATACAACCAATACCCAAGTTAATGATGAACTTGTTGTTGATTTTGTCAATCAACATTTTGATTTGCACGAATCCATCGAGTGCGATTGCAAGCAGGGCTGCATCAAGTATGGCCTTTCCCATTGACTTGTTTGGCGCCGTCGCGGACTCGATGATACCTGGCGACGAAGACTCCCAACTCCCCACACAGCCCCAGCCAATCGTCCAATCGACGCCAGCCCCCAAGCAGCCTGCGATGCGCCCTCCTGCTGAGCCGAAGAAGTCGGCTAGCGAGCCAAAGAAACGCACCGAGCCAACTGGGGTGGGACTCAAGGATCGGCAGAAAAAGAAGCGACCTCAGGTGCCAATCAAGATTCAAACAAAGAAGAGCAAGCCCGAGATGAAGGCTCTAAAAAAGGAGGAGCAGCAGGACAACAAGTTCCTCGAATGGAACATGTGCCTCAGCGACAGTGATGATGATGATGATGATGATGATGAGAGCGGCGTAAACATTACCATAAACATTTGCAAATTCTAGTGTGCGTTGTGACTTGTTGACTTGAGGGGCGTTGACTAATCGTTGTTCACTAAACGCACCAGCATAGCACCGTCTCTGCAGAGACAAAACACCCATGCGATTACACTGCCTATCGTGGCCGCTAGAACTGCAATATACCAGTACCACAGGAAAAAGTACACCTTGGCATACAGAACGTTAGTAGGCAGAATGCACTCTATCCAGTAAACGACATTTGGGTTGCCCATGTGTCTAATAGAGAGGTTGCAGTACACGCGTAATGGAAACAGCACCGTATTGTCACGTACAAGACCCCAAAAAAGATACTCTCCATTTAGTACGTAATTAATAACGGCAACCTGAGCCACTATGTTCGCTACCTGTGCTAGTTTCATTCCAAAGTAAATCACAGTCAGGAGCTTGCCAGTCTTGCCATACATATCCACAAACGTGTTCCAGCACCAGGTGGGTACCAGGAAGAGTACCGCCTGGATAAACAGCAGCAACGGTACCCATTGGTACCACGTAATTGACTTGTCCATTTTGGGGTGGTATGTGTCAAACGTGTAAGTGCCATTTACAAAACAGAGCGATTCAACGAAGTCTGCCCATGTAACTGGATCAGCTGCTAGTTCGTCGCCCCATGGCGGCACAACGCAGTGGATAGGGTTGCCAATGTATTGCTTGAGCAAGGCCACGCTGATTGAAAACAGTAGTATGCATACGGTGGTGCGACAATTGAGTCGATCGGCAGGATCTAGGAAGCACGAACTTTTCAAGAACCAATCCACAAACGCAAACATGACTGATGTTTGTCGCGCAAGATCACAATTTATATACACTTATTGCAGTAGGGCATAGGGGGCGTTAATATTGAGCTGGGGATTCTCGGGTGGAAATAGCTTCAGGACTGCTCGTTTGATGTAGGCATCTTCGCAGGCCATGCGAGACACTGGATCGACTTCGAGAAAGTCAATGACGTCCACAGGGCTCAGGTTCTCTTTCCAGGCTTGTCGCTTGAACGCCTTGAACAACATGTGTCTTGGAATGAGACCGGTGAGATACTTCACAGTGAGCGTGTGGTATTCCTCTTGACTGCTCAAGCAGATGTGCAGGTTTTCCTCCTCCAGCGAGTATCGGCACCCCGAGCAGTTTTTCTTTAAGGCCTCTGCCAATAGAGGTTTAGCCGCATTGCAGAATGCATCAAGGAAGGCGTCTTTAGCACTTTTGTTCATGATCAAAAGCAAAAAAGATGGAAATGATTGGTTAGCCGCATAGAGCACCTATCCCCTTAAACACCACCCCACTCACCGGTGAGTGTTTGAAAAATGCCTGTCCGTTTTTCCTTTGTTTCTAGGAAATATACGTGTTTCTAGAAAAAATAATTTTGTTTCTTGAAAAATCTGATTTGTACTTGAAACAATGGATGCAATTTTTATGAACAGTTCATCAAATACATCTAGGAACAAATATCTTATTTGATGTTGACAAAAAAAGCTTGCTACAATTTCAGATCTAGATCCAAAAGTGTGGAAGATGGATGAGATGGATGGGCAAGTTCAAAGTGCAGTGCAACATTTGTGATATTTCAAGAAACGGTTGCATGTGAAGACACTGATTGGTGTAAGTCATCATGTAATGCTGCAACGCTCGTTCATACTAGGGTCAATAATGCACACAGCAATTCATGACCACGGCGACACACAACGGCGACATGCAGCAGTGAAAGACATTACGCACACACAAGTGACAATCCAAAGACATCAGTGTCACACTGAATCACTAATGTGCAAAGAGATGAGTGTCCTAGATTAGAAAGCGCTCGGTGTTCCTAGTAGCTGGTGCGGTTACCGTTGGGTCGTCATAGAGGTAGTGAGTCCTACTATGAAACCGGCCAAAGCAACCTTTGTCACACAGAAATACCTTGCACCTACAGCAGAAATATTTCGTTTGCACACGCTGTCGGTGTGCAACACACTCTCTCCTTGTACCTAGGTACAATCTTGGAAAATGTCCAATACCATCCAGACGCAAGTTGGCCACAGCCACATCTGACAGTTGAATTGGGGCCGTTTCAGTGGGATTGAATGTTTCTGGAGACGGTTCACCATCATCATCATCTGATTCAATTGATGATGAATGGTCTTTGGCCAACAAGTGCATCGCGTAGTCCTTCAGATCTTTTGAGAGCATCTTTTTGGCATCGCAGTGCCTGATCTTTTGTTCATTGAAGTCGTTGTAGAGCACAACGGAATTGGTCACAGCCCAGTCAAGAGCCTGCAGAAGTACACCAGAGACGTACCACCTGCTGCTCTTGTGGTGCTTTTTCGTTTGCGCACAGTGCTGGTCACTGGAAGAGTGAAGAACATTGTTTCAAGAACCGAAACTATGTGCACTCACTGTATATTGTTGGAAGAGTAAAGAACATTGTTTCAAGAACCAAAACTATGTGCACTTACTGTATATCGACTCCTCCCATATTTTTGGTGTAATCCGCAGCACAAGCCGGTTGTGCTATCTGCACTTGATACACCTTTCCCTTTGAATCCTTGCCTTTCCGGGTGCAGAAAGTCACATCGTCAGTGGATTCACAAATCGAAGTCAGAAATGTAACTAGCGTATTGTCCATCCAACTCAATGCCATTGTTTCTCCTAAATTAATGTTCAGTTTAATTATTTCATCTGATGTGACTAGAAACAGATTTGTGACCTGTGCTGGAGAAACGTCTCACATACTGGCCCCGCTTCAAGTTCTTCACAGCTGATGGAGCTGTGGTGGTGCGCGTGCCCAGCATGATTTCTGAGGGGAGATTGCTCCTCTGCTCCCTTCTTAGAGTTCCACAAAAGAAAGTGTTTCGAGCAACCATCCCATAGTTCATGTGGACCGTTGTGTAATACCTATCCGTGTACACCTAGAAATGCAAGTGGCACATGTACTAGAAACACAGACAAACACTTAAAATGGCTATAGAAACCGTACACAGAAGCCTTGGTCCAAGAAACTATTGAGACCAGTTGTTTCACCAGACAGCAGAGCATAGCAGTATGCTACAATTCTGCCCCACACATTTTGGTGTGGCACCTTTGCAGCGGAATGCAGCATAGCTGCATAGACATAACCATCTTGAGGGTCACACAGACAGTAGTATTTCAAGCCAACACCCTGTGGCTTATTTTTAATGATCTGGATGAGGCCACATCGTCCCTGAACAAGAGAGGCTTTAGGCAGTACTAGGTACAGTAGGTTGTCACAAAGGTCCGGTTTTGAACCTTAAATGAGGCCATCTCTTCATCAAGTGATAGCTTCTGTTGGCGTGGGTGTCTCATTTCTTGAAACTGTTTGAGCAGCAGAAACAAAAAATTTTCCACTTTGTAGAGGTTTTGAGTACTGCGGGGCACCGAGCGGTCATCAGGGTCATACAACCTGGCATGGCGGTACCATGACAAGAATTTGTTCCGGGTAAGGTGAGGTCGCATCGACTCAAGAAAAGAATCTTTGTTCACTTTGGCCCAGTAGCTAGTGAGGCTGGCTCGCTGCTCGACATCCATGTGGAAGATGGCAGCGACAAAGAGAATGGTTTGGGGCCACTGGAATGTTGGCCACAAACTGCCCATCTCTGCCTTTCCAGATTTCTCAGTGCATTTCATGAAACAAAGCAGTGCCTTGTGTGCCATTTGAACAAAGATCTGTAGCAGTGTCTTGTCGGCAAAGTCTGGAGTGGTCTGTGGATTCAGCTCAGCTGTTGGATTCCACAGAGGGGGGGGGCTTTTTGGATGGGGGGTCTGCTGATCCACTGAAAATCGTCCGGCAATGGTGGCAACCGCTCATTGGCCAACTGAAGCTCTGCAGCTGAGACAGTGACCCCATCTCTCAGTTTGGCCCATTTTGCAGGAACTGGGGCATCCTCATCGGGCTCGGAGTCTGATGACAATGGGGCTGTTTCATCAATCAAATCGGCATTAGTGCCATTAATTAGAAGTGGGCTGAGAGCGCCAACTTCAGCACTGGTTCTAGCAACATTCCCACTAGTACTAGGAACACTAGGGTCCATTAGGGCTACCTAAACACATAGCATGAAACAGGAACAATCAGCAATTGCAAATATTCATAAACAGTGGACAGAATAATTGGAAACACGTGCGCAAACCCTTTTATGTCAACGAACAGCACGGACCTAGAAACACGTGCATTCCAATCAACTCGTGTCTTGCTCAGACAGAAGCTGCTTCAGAAGCTGCGCAATTTTCTGAGCGCTCTGTGCATCACCGGCTTCTGCTGGCGATTCGGTCACCTCCCCTTCGAACAGCCTCGGGTCGGAGAACTGCGACGATGGCAGTGCACCGGTGTTCGCCGTCCTGGGGTCGCTCATTCTAGAAACAGCAACAAATGTGCTGTTTCTAGAATGCACACAGACGTAACGCACCCCTGTTCCTCGTCTCCTTGGCCAGCTGGCTCGTTGATGCTCTCCTGCGATCTTTCAGTGTCTGATGCTTTGGAGCGTTGGCGCTTGCGCTTTCGCTTTGTACTGGCCAGAGCATCAGCCAGTTTGGCCTTCTTGCCTCTGAATGTGGCAATGTGGCAACATTTCTCTCTCTGCCAGTCGCCCACCACACGCACTTGCTCTGAGTGTCCTTTGTTTTCGCTTGTCCAACATTCTCCGACTTCTTCGCAGACGCCTCCTGCTCTTTTATGACCAGGTCGGCGTCTCGGTCGCCCCAGCACGGTTTTGGCAGGTGCCGTCCGTCGTGTAAAGGGGCCAGCTGCGGCAGTTCTAGAAACGTTGTGTTATTTAGCTTTTTTTTCATTCAGTCACAGTTTCGGGGCAAGCATTCGTGGTACACACCTTCTTCACTTCGCAATAGGGCCTTTGATGGGCGCAGCTCAGCGCACAGTGTCAGTTTCTTGTGACACCGCCCCCTCTTAGTGCCACTGTAACTGAATCCGCGCTTTTTGTGTTGCGCCACCATGTTTCTGATAATTTCCAGCACTTTTTCTTTGACGGCCTGTTAGAGAAACGTTGTATGCGTTCTGCAATGTGCGAACATATACATGTAAAGTACACAAATGGTGTGTACCGCCTTATCCAGTTTGTGCGCTCCCGTCATGTCGATGCCGTGCTGGATGCACTCCTGGATGAATTGTGGCTGTACAGCCACAGCAGCGTGCAGAGTCCATGTGTCATCCCGCCACACGTGCTTGTATGTGGGGCGCTGGCCTAAAATGTTTCTTGCCACATCCAACGTCAATCCAACGTCATCCACACCACAGTCAATAAACGATGTTTCTAGTCACAATGAACAAAACACACGCCATGCGACTCACAAGCGTAGTAGACTGGTCCCTGGTGGTCGGAGCCAACCATATAGCTCGCTGACTTCACAAATTCATTCAGTTCGGAAAGAGTAGCAGCAGCACCGGACACTGCCTTCCCAGAGACAGCCTCTTTTGCCTGGCGCGCGATGAACGCCCATACCGTGTCAGGCAGGCTGCCATTTATAGGAATGTCCAAATTTGTGCCAGCTTCGGTGATGAATCCAAACGCTTTTGCTCCAGGGATGAGGAGCGCAGCTTCGCCTCTTTTTATTTGTTTGCAGTCAGATGGATCTTCCATCGCTACCTCCAACCTTCTGCACTGCACAACGGCATCAAAACTCGGCACCCGCTTGCCGGCGGAGTTCTTGTGCCATTTGGAGTACTTGCGCGTCATGGTGCCCATGTCCGACTCATCATCATCCTAGAAACAACAAAATGTGGACAGCAACTGTTGTTCGTTTCTAGTACCTGTTTGGCATTCTGCTTCTGCCGCTGCTGCTTCTGCTTCTCTAGCTGCTTCATGCACGCTTGCAGCTTTTGGTGCATTTCCTCTTTATCCTTGACTTCTGCTGCCATGGCGACTCTGAGCTCCTCATTCTGCTGTGAGAGGGCTTCCAGCTCAGTCTTCAGCTGCTGCACCCGCTCCTTGCGCCGCTTCGCCTTGTCTCTAGAAACATGTGTGATGCCTGACTGAGCACTCAGCTTAGACAATCAGGTGCCACCTCAAGGAAGCCAACCGGGACTCGACTTCATCCTTCTTTTCTTTCTTCTCCTTCTTTCGCTTCGCTTTCGCACTGGATGACTCCGCATTCTCAGACATGCTGACATGAAACACACACATGGTTCGAGACATCAGCACACACAATTTGATGACGCATAAGATAAGTTTCTAGATACAAGCACAGCCCTCCATTCGATACAAACAACATTTATTGACTCGCAAACGAATGCGTGTAGCGACAAACAGTTGCGCGCGCACCTACTGAACTCAATGCTACTTTTTCTACTCTGTGTTGGTGTGGTTGCTTTGAAACAACAACTTCCTTGAAACAAAAAACCCCTAGCACAGTTATACGCTATTAAACGCAACACCCTGTAGGAGCCAGTAGAAACGCACCAATATATTCACGTCTTGCTACACAAAACCATATATTTCAAGTACCAAAAAGCAGTTCAATCCATTTCTAGGCACACTCTGCTGGCTAACAATTCGAAATGATGTGTCTAGCACCACACATTTTGTGTCTAGTACATTCAAAAAATGGCCATTTTGCAATCAGTTCCTAATTTACATCTAGAAACAAAGCAAAAATGCCTAAAATGGAAAGCGGCATCACGGCATTTGTGGGGTGGTGTTTAAGGGGCTATT